>SJYF01000210.1:4032817-4043427 GCA_006410515.1 Procapra przewalskii
TAACGAATGGATTTAGCTATAGGTTTATAACACAGCAACAAATATTGGAAAATAATTTTATAAAAATAAATACCAATTTCAATATCATCAAAATATTTTTAAAATGTATGTAGAAACTTAGTTAATGAAATATATGCAAGATATGTACACTGAAAATAATACAACATTGCTGACAGAATAAATAAGCCCTAAATGTATTAAAAGCAATTCCATGTTTAAGAAATGAAAAATTCAAAATTAAGATGTCAATACATTTATGGTACTATCCTCCAATTGATCTATAAATTTAATGCAATCTCAATAAAAGTCTAACAAGTTTTATTTTCTTGTAAAAATTAACAAGCTGATTTTAAAATGTATATGGAAATACAAAGTACCTAGAAGGTTACAGTGATGTTGAAAAAAGGAACAATGTAGGAAAATATTTGTCTGATTTCCAAACTTACTATAAAGGCAATAATCAAGATATTGTATCATTGGTATACAGATACATACAAACCAGTGAAACAGAATAGGGAGTTCAGAAACAGACCCATGCAAGCTTAGTTCCTTTTTAACAAACACACCAAGGTGTTTCAATGAGGGGAAAGAATAGTCTTTGTATCAGATAGGCTGAAACAATTAACTATTGGTAGGGAAAAGGAAAATAGAATCTTAAGTTTTAACAAAGACAAAACATCTTAAAATTGCTCACAGATCTACATGTTAAAATAACTCTAAAAAAGATATTGAAAAATAACATGGGAAGAATTTTCACGGCTTTAGATTTCTTAGCTTTCACAGATTTCTTAGAAAAGATAAAAAGGCAAATTTCAAAAAAAAAGGCAAAATTGATAAGTCAAATAAATATGAAAAGGCAATCATCAGATTATATGAAATATTCAAATACATATATCAACAATGGACTAATATCCTTAATATATTAAGACCTTCTATAAACTCAGTCTCAATTAAAACAACAACAACAATAACAACAAATGGGCAAAATGTTTGAAATAACACTCCACAAGAGAAAACATACAACTAGCCAATAAGCAAGTGAAGCTGTGCTCAGTACAATTAGTCACTGGAGAAATGCAAATTAAAACTTCAACCAGATACAAGCCCACCTTAGAAAAGTTTGCCAGTGTTCTGCATAAAGAAACGTCTGCTAGTATTTTATAAAGATAAGTGCCCACTTAATGTATGATCCAGCAATATCATGTCTTGCCATTTAGCCAACAGAAATGAAATCATGTACTGAGAGAAATGCTTCTGTATGAATGTTCATGGCAGCTTTATTTAAGTGTGTGCTCAGTTGCTTAGTTATGCCCAACTCTCTGTGCCCCCATGGACTGTAGTGCACTAGGTTCCTCTGTCCATGGGATTTCTCAGGCAAGAATACTAGAGTGGGTTGCCATTTCCTCCTCCTGGGGATCTTCCTAACCCAGGGATCTACCTAAGCACTCAGGAAGAGTGAATATGCATATAATGATACCTCCTTGCAGTAGAATACTACTAAAAATAATAAAATAAACAAACTGTTGATATGTGTAATAGTCAGAATAAACCTGAAATTCTCAAACAAACTAACAAATAATGACAGAGAACAGATTATTGCCTGAAGCTGTATGACTGCAAAGGAACTCAAAGGGTAGTTTGGCAGATAATGGAAATATTTTACTTCTTGATGAAATTGAAGGCTATTTGGGAGTATGCTTCTGTTAAAACAAATCAAACTTTATACTAAAAACTGCATTTTAAATAAATTATAACTCAAGTGTATTTGAAAAATAAAATTCAACTCCACCTAGAAATTTTCAAATACTGAACTCTTTAAACCATAATTTAGTTTTCATGGAGTATACATTAAAACTGGAATGGGATAATGGTTTTCATCACAAACACTTATGACTATATTTTAGCATAAATGATACAAATGATAAATATGAAATAATAAACTTTACACAATTGTCAAAAGCAACTTATATTGAACTTGGTTACATAAGCTTTATTCATGATTTTGCCAATTTTTTTACGCTATATGGTTTGCTATTTTTTTAAGAATAAAAAGTCACAGAGAAACACTGAATATTATAACTGTAATGCAAAATAAAAAAAGTTCAACTACTGATCCTTAATAGTTCAGTTATTTAAGAATCTGCCTGCAATGCAAGAGACCAGGGTTCCATTCCTGGGTCAGGAAGTTCCCCTGGGAAAGTAAATGGCAACCCACTCCAATATTCTTACCTGGAGAATTCCACTGACAGAGGAGCCTGGAAGGCTACAGTCCATGGGTTGCAAGAGTCAGACACAACTTAGCAACTAAACCACCAGAGGGCTATAAGAATTAGTTTCCAGAAGAGACACTGAGCAACAATGTGAACAAAAAGAAGGTGACAGATTTGATCCAGTCAGTCTAGTTTCTAAAAGGACTGTTACATCTTAGCAAATTATAAAATAAGTCTGTTTACATGGATGGAGGAAATTACATTTCAAAAAGTATACATAAATAACAAGAACTGGGGATAAAGATGTGAAAAGAATTCAGTTTCTAATTAGTATAAATTATTATATAAGTTTATATAAATTATTTACATGAACTTATATTTTAAATATAAAATATCTTTACACAGTAAACAAATGGCTGTTTTAAAGCCCTAAATAAATGAATTTATTTTAATCTTTATCTGAATTCGAAAACTACATTTAATATCCACATTTGACTTGATGAAAGAGTGGATTTGCATATATTTATTTGACGTCTCTTTTAATTTATTCAGTTCAGTCACTCAGTCGTGTCCAACTCTTTGTGACCCCATAATCACAGCAAGCCAGGCCTCACTGTCCATCACCAACTCCCAGAGTTCACATAAACTCATGTCCATAGAGTCAGTGATGCCACCAAGCCATCTCATCCTCTGTCGTCCCCTTCTCCTCCTGCCCCCAATCCCTTCCAGCATCAGAGTCTTTTCCAATGAGTCAACTCTACGCATGAGGTGACCCAAAGTATTGGTTTCAGCTTTAGCATCTGTTCTTCCAATGAACATCCAGGACTGATCTCTTTTAGAATGGACTGGTTGGATCTCCTTGCAGTCCAAGGGACTCTCAAGAGTCTTCTCCAATACCACAGTTCAAAAGCATCAATTCTTTGGCCCTCAGCCTTCTTCACAGTCCAGCTCTCACATCCACACATGACCATTGGAAAAACCATAGCCTTGACTAGATGGACCTTTATTGGCAAAGTAATGTCTGTGCTTTTGAATATGCTATCTAGGTTGGTCAAAACTTTCCTTCCAAGGAGTAAGCGTCTTTTAATTTCATGGCTGCAGTCCCCATCTGCAGTGATTTTGGAGCCCCCTAAAATAGAGTCTGACACTGTTTCCACTGTTTCCCCATCTATTTCCCATGAAGTGATGGCACCAGATGCCATGATCTGAGTTTTCTGAATGTTGAGCTTTAAGCCAACTTTTTCAGTCTCCTCTTTCACTTTCTTCAAGAGGCTTTTTAGTTCCTCTTCACTTTCTGCCATAAGGGTGGTGTCATCTGCATATCTGAGGTGATTGAGATTTCTCCCAGTAATCTTGATTCCAGCTTGTGCTTCTTCCAGTCCAGCGTTTCTCATGATGTACTCTGCATATAAGTTAAATAAGCAGGGTGACAATATACAGCCTTGACATACTCTTTTTCCTATTTGGAACCAGTCTGTTGTTCCATGTCCAGTTCTAACTGTTCCTTCTGACCTGCATACAGGTTTCTCAAGAGGCAGGTCAGGTGGTCTGGTATTCCCATCTCTTGAAGAATTTTTTACAGTTTATTGTGATCTACACAGTCAAAGGCTTTGGCATAGTCAATAAAGCAGAAATAGATGTTTTTCTGGAACTCTCTTGCTTTTTGATGATCCAGCATGAAGGGTTAATGTGGCCACAATAGGGAAAGCAGAGATATGCATGCAAGTGGCTCTCTGCTCAAGGCTGAACATGCTGGCAAGCGAGGCATTCTGCCAAGGAGTCTGGACACAGCCTTGAGTTTAATGGTCCCTTGCTAACAAGGGAGCATTCCTTTCTTTTGATAAAAGGAGAGAAGTGGGCTCTGGACAGACCTTGCAGTAAACAGAGGTTTCACTCCTCTTGCTGTATGATAACATGTATGCACCTGTGCTGTACTGAAAAGGCTTATTCATGCAGTCTGGAATTCCATCTAGGGGGCTATATAATAATAAACCACAATTATTTGCGCAGTCTTTTCGTCCAGCCAGAGTGTGTGTGTCTCCTGTGTGTCTCGTATGTCTTGTGTGTTTTATGTCATTTCACTTGTAATCTCCAGTAATCAACATCTGACGCCCAATGTGGGGCTCGAGTGAAACCTAAAGGGTGAGTAACCCCGTGGGGATTTTAAAATCCATAGCAGGGGAACTTTCGGGAAAGTCATGGGGAATTCCTCACCCTGGCAGGCAGGGGATCATCATCATTACGGGCACAATACGTGGAGGTAGTCAAAGGCCTTCTCCACTCCATAGGCGTTAAGAAGATCTCAACTCGTCGATTGAATGAGCTCTTTTGCTTGGTGGAGCAACATTGTCATTAGTTTCAATATCAAACTAAGTTACAGTTAAATTTGAAGGAATGGAATATAATTCAAAAGGAATTGAGAAGGCAACATCAGAAGAGTAATGTGATCCCTTTGAAGTTATGGACTTTGTGTAATGCTATAACACAGGCTTTGACCTTGCTTTCTACTGATAGTGAAATAAATCTAATGATTCAAGAAGTAATTTATGAGGATGTGTCAGACGTTGGTGGGACTTCTGCATTGCCTGAAGGCAAGGATGCAAATGAGCCTCCTCCTGTAAATGATGAAACATCTGATAGTTCAGAATCGGATTCGGAGGCTTCTTCGGTTTCGTCAGAGGGGGGCAAAGAGATTAAAGAAACGACTCCTTTATTCCAGGAGTGGTGGAAATCCCATAAGGAGGAGCAAAATCCAGAGACAGCAAGACGACAATGTGATAAATGTTCAATACAGTCCTTTGAAATATAAATTTGTTAAAGATCTTAAAGCTGCAATGGCACAGTACAGTCCTCAATCTCCCTTTGTTTTGGCTATGCTAGAGTCATTGGAAAAAAGCAAATTAATCATTCCATTAGATTGGGAATCTATTGCCCAAGCTGTCTTGGAGGGTCCTCAATGGTTGCAACTTTGTAGCTGGTGGGAAAAAGAAGCTAAAAAACAGGCTTGGATTAATGAGGGACAAAAATCCCCTTGGTCCTCTCGAGGACAAGCTAATGGGAGAGGGCCGATATCGGGCTTTAAGAGAACAGGCTCAATACTCTGATCAGGACTTACAAGTCCGCCAGGTTTTTTTTACGAACATGGTGCCTGTGGTGCCTACTGGCCATGCCCAGCCCTCCTTTGTTAAAACAATGCAAGGCCCCAATGAGCCATATACTGATTTTCTAGCAAGATTGAGGGTACCTATGGAACAAGCTGTAGGGAGAGATAAAATTTCAGAGATATTATTACAAACTTTAACATTTGAAAATACAAATCCTAAATGCAAGCATTTACTGATACCATTAAAAGGACAGGGTGCATCTATAGCTAAATATATCAGAGCCTGCTCGGGAGTAGGAGGGACAGAGCATCAGGCTAATGTTTTTGCTACAGCCTTAGCCAAGCCTATAAAAGCACATCAGAGAGGTAACTGCTTCCATTGTAAAAAACCTGGTCATATGAAAAGAGAGTGTTGAAAATTAAAAGCTGATCAAGGTACTATTCCTAAAGACAGATCCCTTGCTGGAAAAAATAAGACTCCTCCTAGACCTTGCTGTCTGTGCAAAAAGGGGTTTCATTGGACTAATAAATGCAGATCTAAAACAGACAAAATGGACAACCCGATACTGAGAAACCATCTCGTGGGCCTAAATCCTTGGGGCCCAAGAGCAATACCAGGAACTCCTGCCACCCCACCTACCCCAACCCTGTTCCCTCCCAACAACAGTTACCAGTCAATGACTCATTAAAAGGACCTCAAATGATGATTTCAGATTTACGGTCTGCTACTTCAGGAAACGGTGCTGCTGATTTGCCACCAGCTAAAAATGTTATTTTGTCACCAGGAGGAGGCATTTATAAATTAAAAACAAATGTGTTTAGACCACTGCCTAAAGGCACTTTTGACTTGATATTAGGCCATAGCGGTGCAGCTTTGAAAGGTTTAACCATAATCCCTGGGGTAATAGACTCTGAGTATGTTAAAAAAAATTTTTTTTTAATTATGGTTTCTACTTCTAACACACTTTCATTATTAGCTGGAGAACATATTGCTCAAATACTTCTACCTTATCACCCCTTCTTGGCTCTTCCTAATGAACAAACAGAAAGATTTGGAAGTAATGGGTGACATATATTTTAAAAAATGCTTATCAACAATTCTCGCCCTGTTCTCTCCTTGATTATACAAGAAAAAAAAACTCTGAGAGACTAATAGACACAGGGGCAAAATATTTCAGTCATTTCTTCTCAACAATGGCCCCCAAAATTGCAAATCAGAAGAGACCACCTCAAAATCTTAAATGATTTTCAAAAGTTATAGAAAAATATCAATTGGCCATGCCTAATACCTGGGATTCCTATTTATCAATTATGACATTTGTTTTCTACTTTACAGGGAGATACAACTCTAGATAGCCCCCAAACTTTAACCCCATTAGCTTTACAAAAACTTCAATTTGTTAAACAACAATTAAATGACGGCTTTCTGACTTACTTACATACATCTTAACCTATTTTATTTATAATATTTCATACCCTTTATTTTCCATCTGGTGTAACTGCTCAAAAAAAAAGATTAATAAAATGGTTTTATTTTTTTACCTAACAGATTTTCTAAAAAAATTGACTACATATATGGGTAAATTAGCCTTCCTTATACAAAAAGGTCACCATCGTACTTTACAATTATCAGGATGTAAACCCTATCAGATTGTTACTCAGTTAACAACTGCTCAAATATCTTTATGTTTACAATTTAATGAAAACTGGCAAATTTCTCTTGCCTCATATCCTGGTTCTTTTTCTAATCATTATCCGTCATCTAAATTGATTGATTTTCTCCAGACTGACTCTATGATATCTCGATCCCCAATTCCAGATGTTCCAGTTAAGGGACCCACTATTTTTACAGATGCCAATAAAAATACTGCTAGATATTAGACCCCAGAAAATTCCAAGGTTCTCCCCCACTCGTTTTCTTTTGTACAGCCGGCTAAACTGTGGGCTATCTATTTAGTTTTGCAAGATTTTCCCCAACTTCCTATTAACATTGTTTCAGATTCTTGATACGCTGTTCTCTCTTGCTTACAGCTTCCCCATGTCTCCCTTCCAATGACCCTTAAAACAGCTATTGCTAAATTGTTTTACCAAGTACAGCAATTGCTCTTGCAACGTTCAGAGCTAATTTCATTTACTCACATCCGTACAAATTCTGCCCTTCCTGGACCCTTATCATTCAAAAATGCTACAATTGATGCCTTACTTTATCCTATAAAAGCAGCAAAACAAAAACATCTCTTACAACATACCAACTCCAAAGAGTTACAAAAATCTCGTGCTATTACTCAAAAACAAGCTCAAAATATTGTTCGTTCTTGTTCCATATGTACACTCTTTGCTTTGCCACTTACCCCACCATGTGTCAACGTAAAAAGACTACAAGCAAATCAGATATGACAAATGGATGTAATTTACATTTCTTCTTTCAGACAACAAAAATGTGTACATCATACTATAGACACTTACACATTTTCAATGGGGCACTGCATTACATTCTAAAAAGGCTTATGCTGTTATTACTCATTTGTTATCTTGTTTTGCAGTTATGGGATTACCAATTAAATTAAAAACTGATAATACACCTGCTTACCAATCCACAAAATTAGCTCACATTTTATCTCAATACCATATAACACATATGATATTCCTTATAATAGTCAAGGGCAAGTTATCATTAAAAAAACTAATCGTACCTTGCATAAATATCTTAAAAAAATAAAAAAGGGGGAACAGGAGAGATTTATGAAACCTAAAGACATTCTGAATAAAATCTTACTTACCCTAAATTTTTTGAATGTTTGGAGCAAGGGAAATCTATCAGCAGCAGAGTTACATTTTCAAGGGAAAGAAGAGAATAAGAAGATCTTGAATACGCCTATTTGGTATAAAGATAAAGAGAAAGGTTGGATCCAGCATCATTAATATATTTGGGACGAGGGTATGCTTTCATTTCTGTTCATAATTACAGGCTTTGGACCCCAGCAAGATTGATTAAAATCACCAATGGCTGATCCCTTGGTTCAAAAATTCAAAGAGCTTACTATGCAGAGAAGCTCTACTTTCCGTACAAGGGAAGCAACACCTCCTACGTGGGGTCAAATGAAAAAGTTGACCCAGGAAGCAGAGAAGACGTTAATGAAGGCAGGGCAGCCTCTAAATCCTACCAATCTTTTGCTTGCCATGATTGTGGTGGTGACATGTCAGGTAATTGATGTATTGGCAAGTAATCATACATATTGGGCATATATACCTAATCCCCCATTAGTAAAAACAGTTTCCTGGGGGAAACCAAAAATGCAGGTATGTACTAATGAGACTGCCTTCTTTCCCCCACCAGCTTGCAGGGGAATAAAACAACTATCTCATCATAAACAACAATATAATATTAGTAACTTGACCATTGCAGTAAAAAGTATTCCTTTATGCATAGGAGGACACCCCTTTTGTCTGTCCACCAAGGAACATTCTCATCATTCCTATTATACATGGGGGGTAAAGTATAATAACTACCATTTGGCTACTTTTACTGTGCTTGTTTCCACCAGGGAGTTTGACACCTCAACAAAATCGTTAGACATTCATAATGAAAAACACATGTTTCTATGTCCTGTTAACTTTTTTTTTCCTTCTCTAAAATCTTTAAAATGGAAATGTTGCCGAGGTCATAGACCCTTTAAGTCATGAATTATTCAGGGTCTATCATTATAGATTGGAGTCCAGATCATGGGCAATTCTTAAAAAAAAATGGTCAAATAAATCTCAGGTGGCATTGTGCAAATGGCACTTTGATGGACAATGGTAATGAAACAGTTAAATGGCAGCAATTTTCACTTGTCCCTCCTCAATTACAATTGCAAGGATATCCGCACATTCAAGGAGATATTTGAAAACTATGGGCGGTTTCTGCTAATCGCACTATCTGGTCAGGAAACTATAGTTTGGATAGTGGTGACTCTTTGGGTCCATTCCATGTTACGTTACACGTTAATAAATCTTATTTCTCAAGGGCATGTATAAAATATCCTTTTGCATTGTTATATGGAAATTGGACTTAAAATGATACTGTGGGGTCTGTGTCATGTGATTATTGTAACCTAACTCAATGTGTAAATCCGTCTTGGTAAAAAAATTTAAAAGACAAGCCTATAATTCCAATTTCTCATTAGTAATTGTTAAGGCTCAGACAAAAATATGGTTGCCTATAAATCTGACTCAGCTGTGGTCAGATTCTTTTGCTGTTTCTCATCTAGTAGCCACTGTACAGACTTTGCTACACCGATCTCGACGTATGCTTGGTATGGTCATTCCTTCGATTTTAACAGTCGTGTCAGTAACTGCAACAGCAGCAGTAACAGGCCTTGTGTTACACCAAGAAATTCAAACAGCTGATTTTGTTTGGGACTAGCATAAAGACTCTCATTTGTAATGACAACAACAGTGAGATTTAGATGCACAACTTGCCACTGATGTGCTCAATCTTCAACACACCATTTCCTGGCTTAGAGATCAATTAACTGTTTTATCTACACAAAGAATGTTAAAATGTGATTAAAATTCTTCTCAATTTTGTATAGCACCTATACCATTTAACATGAGTAAGGAATGGGAAAAAGTAAAACGATCTTTGGACGTCAAAATCTCACTACAAAAATTGTAGACCTAAAATGACAAATTTTGTCTACTTTTAGCAAGACTTTGCCTGACATTACGAGATCTGATTTGTTTAAAAAAAGTCTTCAAAAAAGATTAAATAACTTAAATCCATTAGGGCATGTATGCACACTAATTGGGACTACCTTTGGGAAAACTGTGTTTATATTACTTTTATGTTGTGTTGCTATTCTAGTCTTCCAACGATGGCAAAAAGGAAAACAACTAAAACACAAAGCAAAAAAATCCAGACCATGCTACAATATGTTAAAGCAAACCGAGACATATAAATAAAAAAAGTTCCAAGGCCCATCATCTAGAGAGATTCCACCTAGCCCCCAAGAGGTGGTTGGATAGCCAATGATGGATAAGACCCTCAGAAGAGGGCAACCTAAGACAGGCACAGCCGCAAGAGGGGCTGGTGAGGCTGGAGGTTGGCTGCCTACAGCTTTACGCCTTGCTCTACAAAACATCAATACAAATGTCTCGAGGGCTTAAATAAAATAAAAAAGGGGGAGATGAAGTTTTAATGCGGCCACAATAGGGAAAGCAGAGATATGCATGCAAGTGGCTCTCTGCTCAAGGCTGAACATGCTGGCAAGCGAGGCATTCTGCCAAGGAGTCTGGACACAGCCTTGAGTTTAATG
>SJYF01000210.1:4055304-4066467 GCA_006410515.1 Procapra przewalskii
TTGGGCCCTAGTAAGATATGAAATTTAATTGGTTCATTTCCATAATTGGAGCTATCCTATTTAACTTACCTTATTTTCTTTTAAAAACATAGATATTTTGCTTTCACAGAATAGCCTTTTGAATTAGATATGAGAAGTAGACTTATGATGAAACATAAGCACTGGTCTTCATTTACCCTTGAGTTTTATTGTGTAAATGGATTCCTTCCTTAATTTTAATTATAGGCCCATGCATGTAATACCCACTTTGCATTCCTAGACCATCAGCTATCTACCTCTGGGACTTTAGTCTTTAAGGAAAATAAAAGAAAAAAAGAGAGTATGTCTCTTCATATGCCTCAGATAGATATTAAATTAATAATATCAGGCTATAGCTTTCTAAAACTGTGATTTTTTAAAATTAATTTCTAAAATGCAATATTTGTTCTGCTAGCTCTGGTAATTTAGTTTTATGAGTGTGCCTTTCTGATGACTGCAGTTGAAACAAAATGCCTAGCCAGATGCAATATCACAGGGTGTTTTAGTGATGCTCTCTAAAATGAAATATTGAGTAAATTCACCAAGAAGAGTAGTAAGGAATCCAGGAAATGGTTTACAGAGAGTGCTTCATCTGCTAAGATTCAAAGAGACCTATAGGAGGTAGCTAAAGATGCATGAGAAATTATATTAAAAAGTGTAATTCAGGAACCCTAGCAACACATTTGTGGTGGCTCAGATGGTAAAGAATCTGCCTGCAATCCAGGAAACCTGGGTTTGATCCCTGGGTTGGGAAGATCCCCAGGAGAAGGGAATGGCTACCCATTCCAGTATTCTTGCCTGGAGAATTCCATGGACAGAGGAGCTTGGTGAACTATAGTCCATGGGGTCACAAAGAATAGGACATGACTTTGCAACTAACACACACATACGAAGGGTATGTAATGTATTCATATCTACCAAAGTGGTAAGCTTAGGACTGAAAATTGCATATGCCCTTCCTACCTTCTAAATGAAGATACTGCATGTTTTTTTTTAAATACAACCTTTAGGAACCAAGTGAAAATATTAGTTTTCCCCTTCCTAAAATTATTCTAATGTGCCCATCCTCCTTCTTTATAAACATTTCAAAGCTTGACAGTTATTCATACTAATACAAACAGACATTCACTGAGCTGTTACTGTGTTCCAGAAACAGCTTTGATTACTTACCAAATTAAATCTTAAAAAATAAGCATATGTGTTGGTTGATGGCTCACTTATGGAGACCTACTCTTAACTAGACTAGATCTTCCTAGTTAGAGTTTTCTCACTCCCTGTATGTCATTATATTTACAACACTTTGTTTTTTATCGCTGGTTTTATTTTCTTTACATCTATAATTTAAATACAGTGTGGGTAGGTTCAGTGTCTGTTCTAGTCATTGTGTATTCCTAGTTCATAACACAGTGCTGTACTCATAATAGTTATTTGAAAGTATTTATTGGGTTATATAATAAAGGGCAGTTTGAGTCAGCAGTTAGAAAAATTGTACAATCTTCTTAGAGAACTCTAAGTTAAAGAAAATGAATAGATGGTATAAATGAATCCTCTGGTGACCCTTTAAAATGTGTGCAATTTAAATGATTTAAAAAAATAAAAACAAGAAAATTATTGTTTAAGTGCCTCTATTTTAGTAAAATGTCTGAATTATAAAGATTTAGTGACTTTCTAGTTCCGTTCTTTGGCCAAATGTTTGAAAATAAATACATGGGTATATCCAAATGAATTAACATCCTGAACATTTCCTCCAGTAGAGTTTCAGAGGGATTATTTCTGCCTGCAAGTGAAACCAGCATGTCTTAAAAACCTAAAGCTAAAATGTTCTCTGATCCTGGCTCCAGTGGTGACTTAGATCCCTGAAGTCTGTAATGCCAATCAACCTGTATGAACATAGGTTTCAGCTCTGGAGTGTGCCATATTGAATACTTTACCAGCTGACTGGGCTTTGTGTAAACCTTCATTATCTCCATCCTATCCTGCTTCTCTTTCTGCTTTTCATCCTTGATCAGTTACATTCCCTGCAGTGTCAGGGAACAAAGCACTAGTTTTAATGGGTCTTTTCCATCTCCAGTTACTGTTTTCTGCTTTCATTATTTCCAGCTGTTTCCTAATATTTTTCCTGTGTGTATGAAAAGAAACCAAGCCCTGAGAGGTACACAAAATAACTCAAGGGATATTTATCTGAATTTAAAAAGCCAGATGCTCAAGAAAGCCCTTCTACAGGAAAGTATGTTAAATAGTCTATCATGTGTACAGGTTTATATTTATAGCTTTAAATAAGAGCAAATGTAATTTGGTCCATTGCTCAACAAAATAATTCTTCCACTATTATAGGAATATGCAAATTATAACTTCAACTTTTTATTTAATAAGTTTCAGTATACACTGTATTGTATATAATCTTTCTAATAAATTGCAATCAATTTATTTGTTTGAAGGGATCAGTTCAGTTCAGTTCAGTCGCTCAGTAGTGTCCGACTCTTTGCAACCCCATGAATTGCAGCACACCAGGCCTCCCTGTCCATCACCAACTCCCGGAGTCTATCCAAACCCATGTCCATTGAGTCGCTGATGCCACCCAACCATCTCATCCTTTATCATCCCCTTCTCCTCCTGCCCTCAGTCTTTCCCAGCATCAGGGTCTTTTCAAATGAGTCAGCTCTTTGCATCAGGTGGCCAAAGTATTGAAGTTTCAGCTTCAGCATCAGTCCTTCCAATGAACACCGAAGACTGATCTCTTTTAGGATGGACTGGTTGGATCTCCTTGCAGTCCAACGGATTCTCGAGTCTTCTCCAACACCACAGTTCAAAAGCTTCAATTCTTAGGCACTCAACTTTCTCTATAGTTCAACTCTCACATCCATACATGACCACTGGGAAAACTGTAGCCTGGACTAGACAGACTTTTGTTGGCAAAGTAATGTCTGCTTTTTTTTTTTAAATACTTTATTCTACGCTACAATACTGTGTTGGTTTTGCCACACATTGACATGAATCAGCCACAAGTGTACACAATCTCCCAATACCGAAGCCCCCTCCCACCTCCCACCACATACCATCTCCCTGGATCATCTCGTGCACCAGACCCAAGCATCCTGTACAAAACATAGACTGGCGCTTCATTTCTTATATGATAGTACACATGTTTCAATGCCATTCTCCCAAATCGTCCCATCGTCTCCCTCTCCCTCAGAGGCCAAAAGTCCATTCTATACCTCTGAGTCTCTTTCGTTGTCTCACATACAGGGTCATCATTACTATCTTTCTAAACTCCATATATATGTGTCAGTATACTGTATTGGTGTTTTTCTTTCTGGCTTACTTCACTCTGTATAATCTGCTCCAGTTTCATCCATCTCATTAGAACTGAGTCAAATTTTAATGTCTGCTTTTTAATATGCTGTCTAGGTTGGTCATAACTTTCCTTCCAAGGAGTAAGTGTCTTTTAATTGCATGGTTGCAATCACCATCTGCAGTGATTTTGGAGCCCAGAAAAAAAGTCAGCCACTGTTTCCACTGTTTCCCCATCTATTTCCCATGAAGTGATGGGACCAGATGCCATGATCTTTGTTTTCTGAATGCTGACCTTTAAGCCAACTTTTTTGCTCTCCTCTTTCACTTTCATCAAGAGGCTCTTTAGTTCTTCTTCACTTTCTGCCATAAGGGTGGTGTCATCTGCATATCTGAGGTTATTGGTATTTCTCTCGACAATCTTGATTCTAGCTTGTGCTTCCTTCAGCCCAGTGTATCTCATGATATACTCTGCATATAAGTTAAATAAACACTAATCCACAACAAATGTTTCTTTCAACTGAAAGACATTCATTTGTAGAACTCTAAACTATTTCTAAACCTGTAGAAAGTTGTGCAGTATGTGTTTTTAGAGTCAATACATTGCTGCTTATAGGAAATGCCTGTAGGAAATTGTTCAATCTTGCCCTTAGAGTCAGTATTTTTTTCCTAAAATATAAACTGAAATGGACTAAATATTTAAAGTACTGTTCACAGTCTTAGGTAAATCATTTCTTAATATTTTCCACACTGTACACTATCTGAATGATGACAGATTTATCAATTATAGCAGTAAGGATAAAAATAAGTCAAAAATAGGTATATAACATTTCTGTTTTATACTGCTGAATTAACATGTCATCAAAAAACAATGGCATTAAATAACAGAAATCATTTTATTTCCAGGAGTTGGTGTGTTGATCAGGTTCATATGGTGTCTAATGGGGTTCCAGGATGACTAAAAAAGTAAATATGGCTTTACTTACAAGGCTGACAGCTGGGAGACTGGCTGAAATCATTAATGAGTAGCCTCAGCACTCCTGCACAGGGCCTCACCCCATGACTTCAAGGACTTACATCAAAATGGCTTAGTTCCATGAAGGAGCATTCTAAGTATACAAACACCAACATGTCAGCTCTTACCCAACCTTAACATTCATCAGGCCTGCTTATGTTTCTTGACCCACACTAGTTACATGGTCAACTCAGAAAATAATGTGGGTGAAGACTACAAACAGGCATGAATATAGGGGGTGTGGTTCACTGAGTGCCTTCAAAGTAATAATTACCATTCAAGAAAAAAATATCAGTCCTACCTAATTTACCATTTTTGCTTTAATCAATGCCAAGTTCAACTGAAAATCTAGCTCCTGCCATCTTTGCAGTCTCAGAGCTAGTGTTATACAGATAGCCTCAGCATGAGAATATTGTGGGGCATTATTTTTCTCACTGAATTCTTTGCATTTTAGGAATGAATATGGATTTGTTTAATTTCCCTTGGAATCTAACTAAATCTCTCATCCTTTGTTTGAAGTGACTAGCATTTTGCCATTACTCTCTCTTCTAATATTTTATTGAATTACTTTAAAATGTATTTCCTCTCTTGGATTCAAGCCTAGCTCTGAAAACTAAGTCTGCTTACCTAGCTGTTGACCTATGAATAAAAGTATCACAAATAATGGATATCTCTTTAAGCAGAATGCTAGCAAAATTTCGGTCATAAGTTCATGCACTTACTCGTCTCTGGGGGATCTCATTTTCTAATGAGGAATCTGACTAGTCCCCACACTTTTTGTTAAAATATATATTAATATTTATGTTTCCTAGATGCTATGCCTTACCAAACCAGCTGCACTTTCAGTGTTCTAGGCACATCTGGGTAAATCTCCAGTAACCTATACTTCTCTTGTTATTTATTTTATTGCTACACCACTGCTCTTACATATGGCCTCCTTGTTCTGATCAGTTTTGACAAATTATACATTCATTTAACCATATTACAAACAAGTGGTTTATAAAGAAAAGTTCTTAGATCCCTTACTAGGTAATCCTCATCTATCACCTTCCCAATGATCTTAATGATTTTTGTCACTACAAACTAGATTCAAGGGTGTGCTGGTTTAAAAATTGTCTAAAAAAAAAAAAAAGAAATTTAAAAAAACCTTATTTTGTAAAGTTTGTCAATTTCAATAGTGTAAATATGCCTACTATGATAGCATGGCTGATTTTAAACTATCAAGGTTAACTTCACTGAATGCAGATTTGGGAAGAAACATGAATTAGCATACTATTATACATTATGGTGGGCTTCCCCTGGTGGCACTGATAGCAAAGAAACCACTTGCAATGCAAGAGACTTGAATTTGATTCCTGGGTTGGGAAGATTCCCTTGGAGAAGGGCATGGCAACCTACTCCAGTATTCTTGCCTAGAGAATCCCCAGGGACAAAGGAGCCTGGCAGGCTACAGTCCATGGGGTCGCAAAGAGTCGGACACAACTGAGTGTCTAAGCACACATAAGCACTATTTCCGTCTTTCAAATAAATGTAAATGAACTCAACATAGGTAAGAACTGATAAATTTTAGGTGTTCATTGTAAATTACCTAATTACAAATTTATACAACTTGATTTCTAATAGTTGCTGTGTTTAACTGGCTCAATGAAACTCTCAAAGTTTTATAACAGGTTACTGTAAGCTGATGTGAGCAAGCTCCACACAACATCAACAAGATTTGTCTGTTCTGTGAAACAAATGCCTTATAAATGGAATTCCTTTGGATGCCCTCTTTTGTATCTGGTTTATTTGCTCCAATAATGTGGTTAAGATTCAGGCATGGTATTGCATGCATCAGTAGTTTATTATCTCTTATTGCTGAATGATACACCACCATATGAATAGAAAAGAATTTGCTTAACCATTTACCTCTTAATGGACATTTGTATTGTTTTCAGGCTAGGCTCTTACTAAAGAAAGCTATGAACATTTGTGTTGATTTTTATATAGACTTAAACTTTTATTTCTCATGAGTAAAATCCTAGGCATAGAATTGTTGGGTCACTGGATGTTGAGCTTTATGAGGCACTGCCTAAATATCTTCCAAATAGTTCTACAATTTTACCTTCCTACCAGCAAAGTATTACTATGAATTTTTAAGTTGAATCATATTCTTGCCAACACTTGGTATTGCCAGCCCTTGCATTTTATCCATTAGAGTGGGTAAAAAGTGTTATTTCATTGTGGTACTGATTGACTTTTGCTAATATATAATTTCTTTGAATATCTTTCCATGTAGTCATTAGTAATTTTTATATTTTCCATAACAAAGTGACATTTCATTTTCTTTTCCCCATTACACTTCTTTTGTTACATTTGTGTGCTATATTTTCCCCATTTCCAGAGTCACTGCTTAGTACTTCTATGGGACTAAGGAATGTCATGCAGCTGGTAGCATAGATAGAAAACACATTGAACTGATTGCCCTCTGGAAGTTCTTTCAAAAACAAGGTGTACACTCAATTGTTTGAACTGAACTGGGAACCCAGAGACTTAATAGCCAGACAGGAGTGCACATTAAAGATTCTATAAACCTGTCACCTTTCCTGATGTGAGCCCTGCTTGGAAGACCCTTATACAGTAAATAACATTTTCTTTCTGTGGGCATCATCTATGCTCTGGGACTGTACTTCTTGGGAGGAAGTCAGATATTGGCACACTGACTTTCTTCTTGAAAGTAATCATATGAGTTCTTCAATTATGTAAGATGATGGTACCAGTAGATCACATAGCTCTAACTACAGAAGTTTCACCAACATGAGGCCATACTTGGTTATAAAGAGACTTTTCCAAAGGGAAAACTAAGATGACTGACTCATTGTTTATAACCACTCCACAGGCAATCGCCTGCCTTCCAGCCAGAAAAGTCTTCAATTAGGAAAAGTGGTACAAAATTTGTTCCTAAAATGGTCACACTGGATCTGAAAAGACTCAACTCAATGTCTACCATTGTTTTAGATGATAGAATTGGCCTTGATTTCTTTGTTGCAGGCCAAGGCAGAACTTTTGCAATCACTAATATATCCTGCTGTATCTTGGGCTTTAAGGCATGGGATAAGTGGAAAAGGTAATACAAATTACCTTTAAAAAAATTGAGAACATCACTTGGAATTCTAATTATTAATGACTTATGGAAATTGCTCTATTGGCTTTGTCCTAGACTCTGGCTCTGGATTGAACTCAGCACTGTATATTGGTCTCATCCTATGGTATCGATAGTTTTAATTAAATGTTAGATTTGGTGCCATCCTCTGTCGGTCAGTCTAATCACCAGAATATTCACCAGAGATCAGGGTGATATAGAAACAAAGGTGGACATAGTTAAAAACAATTGTCCAAGGGTATCTTGTACTATGTGTCTTTCTAGTAGAGATGTTGACTGTCCCTTGTCCCAGACTACTTTTACAGGGTCATTTGTATTGCAAACAACATTGAAAGATAGAGATAATATCTACTTCTGAAGCAAAGATACACAATTTTCCCATTCAGTATAAAAAAAAAAATTCCTTCTGAACCAAAGTATCTGCAATCTTAGTGCCCTTTTAAAAAGACTTGTGTTCACTAAACTTAGGGATCCTCTCATACAATGCACTGCATGTACAGTTGTCAACTAGCTCTCTTTATATTGCTCTGTAGGAACTGGGGCTCAGAGAGCCAATGCAAAAATGCTAATATCCTGGCTACTGCTCTTGTTGTGACTAATAAAGTGGCCTTCATCTCTGACTCAGGAAACTGTGGCTGACTACCTTGAAAACCTGTAAAATGTGTAAAAATCTCAGACCTTTACAATAACTGACAGTGTCTATGTCCAGTAAAATCCATGTAAGAGAATGATCATAGTTATTATACCAGTTAAAGACCAAACTCTGGAAACAACATAACTATCAAAAGGAGAACAGACTTAAAAACAGACTATACAACGTAGAGTGTTGTAACACAATGGCTAAAAAACATTAAAGAACTGACAAACTCAACAAATGGATGAATCTCAAATACAATACGTTGTGAAACTGAAATCAGAAACAAAAATATATGTACAATATAATTCTATTTACATAGCATACAAGAATCTATCAATATCAAAACTATGAAGGACATTAGAAATGAGAAAAATCTGAGAAAATATCACAGCCAAAAGAGTCTAAGGAAACATAACAACTAACTGTAATATGACATAACAGATGCGATTCTGGAACAGATATAGACATAGGTGAAAACCAAGGATATCTCAATGTAGAAGCTAAGGGTATCAACAACTCTGTGTATGAAGATGTTACCACTCTAGTAGCAGAAAGTAAGGAGGAACTGAAGAGCCTCTTGATGAGGGGGAAAGAAGAGAGAGAAGGCTGGCTTAAAACTCAACATTAAAAACACTGACATCATGGCATTTGGTCGATCTGTTTCATGGCAGACAGAAGAGGAAAAAGAGGAAACTAACAGATTTTATTTTCTTGGGCTCTAAAATCACTACAAAAAGGTGAATACCACCATGAAATTTAAAAAAAAAAAAAAAAGCGCCTGCTTCTTGAGAGGAAAGCCTCAACAAAGACATAATTTTGCCAACAAAGGTCTGTATAGTCAAAGCTATGGTTTTTCCAGTAGTTATGTACAGATGTTAGAGTTGGACCATAAAGAAGGTTGAGCACCGAAGAACTGATGCTTTTGAACTGTGGTGCTGGAGAATACTTTTGAGAATCCCTTGGACAGCAAGGAGATCAAACAAGTCAATCCTAAAGGAAATCAACCCTAAATATTCATTGGAATGACCGACGCTGAATTGAAGCTCCAATACTTTGGCCACCTGATGCTAAGAGCCAGCTCAATGGAAAAGACCCTGATGCTGGGAAAATGGTGAGATAAGGGGATAACAAAGCATAAGATGGTTGGATGACATCACTGACTCAAGGGACAAGAGTTTCAGCAAACTCTTGGAGATGGTGAAGGACAGGAAGCCTGGCACGCTACAATTCATGGGATTGCAAAGGGTCAGACATAACTTAGTGATTGAACAATAACAACAAAAGGATATCTCAATAAACTATGGACTTTAGTTAATAATAATAATGTCAATATTGCATCAGTTGTGAGAAATATTCCAAATTAAGTAGTTATTGGGGAAATTGTGTATGGAAATGAGTATGGGAACTCTGCACTATCTTCACAACTTTTCTGCAAATCTAAAACTATTCTAAATAAAACATTTATTTAGAGTAATAAATGACAGTATCCTTAGAGAAAGAGAGAGGGTGCAAGCTGACTTCTGAGGCACATAACTATGATCTGTTTGAAAGTTTTTTCAATTTTCCATACTTTCAGTAATTATGTTGTTTATCTCTCATATTAATCAAATTTTCAAGGCTACTTATGGACATAATCAGTATCTAATTAAATTAGATGTAGTAATAAGTCATCCATGGGTCATTTGCCCTTAGCAACTCTTCATTATTGGTGTTTAGACACTATTTCATACTGTGTTCATAGACAATTCTTACTATAAGAAAAAAGAAACCAACTAGCTTCATTACAGTTATCAAGATTATGTTGTAACAAGCACCAGAGTTCTCCATACATTGTGTAGAATTATGATTTTAATTGATTCCTACTTCTTTCTAAGATTTCAAATAAAAATTACTTGATACTAATGTCTCATAGTTAAAATATTATTCCATCACACAGGAAAACTAGGCCATGACCACAGTAAGTTATAAACTGGGAACATGTTTTTATAAAATTTTTAATATTATCATTGCTTATTTTGAAAACAAACTCTCATATAAGTCTGGCTTCAAATTATCAAATTTATAGAATGGCAGACACCAGCCAGTTGCCATTTATGTAACAATTTTTTCAAAATATGAACATTACTAAAGAGTTTCTTATCTATTTCATTGGCCTATGAGGAATGGACATTTCAATTAATTAAATGGAGAAGTAGAGAAACAAGAGTGACCTTGACAGGACACAGGCCAAATCTAGCACAACTTGAGATCACAGGCCAAATGGGATGATTCATTCTATACTACTGAAATAATGACTATTTCTTTAAGTAAAATATTTACAGAAATATTATAGATAAGAAACCTGAATGTCAAATCTGAGTATAAATCCAAGTAAGATCATGATCATGCCATGTCACTGAATATTTAAAATTAAAATTTGAAGATTATTAATACAAACATTGCTGAGAAANNNNAAACCTTAATATTTTAAAAATAAATTTAGTATTAGCCATTATGATTGGTTCATTAGTTATTCAATTACCTATGTCAAATGAAAATCATAAACAGACTAAAATGTTAACAACTTTTTAAATTGCATTTTTAACCCAAATGTCTTATTAATCCTTTTGATAATTTTTTGAGTCAGGAATGAAAGTATATATCTTAATATATCTTTTCTTTATAAGAACTCACCAAAATAGAACTAAATTTTCTTCTTTATTTAATAAAATATACAAACATTCTTAAACTTCTAAAAATGGTATGAACACAAACCTGGAAATAAAGTTTTAATCTGATTTCCACTAGAGAGAAGATATAGTTGCATTTGGTTTGTCTAGTCTTATGCAAGTTAATCATTTATAATCATATCAAAAATTTGTTTTTCTATTTCCAGACAAATATTTGTTTAATATAGTTTCCTGAAAAGAGATCACTAAATCAATGTGTAGCTTACATGTCCATTCTAAATATTAGATGCTGCAACAGAATTTTCTGTAGTTAGAATAGGGAAAGAGAAAGAGATATTTGATGGGTATGAGTTTTCTAGATTGCTAAGGATTATTTTTTTCATCTTTTATT
>SJYF01000210.1:4072901-4083077 GCA_006410515.1 Procapra przewalskii
AAAAAAAAAAAAAAAAAACAGAAAACACAAGCTGAGTAAGTGAAGAAGCAATTTAGGAAAAAACTCAAATACTTCTGAGACTTTCTGAATTAAAAGAATTGTTATGATGCCCAGTTTTAAACAGACTGCAGACAATACATCTGAACTGGCATAAAATTGGAGAATTGGTACCGATTTCACAATATCTTAAGAAATGATTCTATGAAAACTAAACAAAATATATGAATAAAATATTTACAATCACATTATACTTAAATTCTTTTGGTACTTTGGGTTGCCTTATTTTGCCAATATCTGAGAGCTATGTAGGAGACAACCCCTTTCTTTTTACTCCATGTCTACTTAAACACACAAAGAAGGAAACTCACCCAACATTCCCAGTGAAAAGAATTTCAGCCATTTCTCATTGTTTTTACTTATTTCTTTCCAAAAGAGGAGCATCTAATTAAGGACATTACATTAATTAGGCTGCACAGTTGATGGTGGTTACTTTGTTTTTAAGCCTGAAACATACTCCAACAATGTCTTTTTTGTGTTGACTTAAACGCTGCTTGTGAACATAATATTCTGTCTTGGGAAGTAATTTATTGAGAGTGTGCATAACTTAGATTTGTCTAATGACTGACACTTATTATTCATGAGCCCATTAAGCAAATACTCAGGCAGTTCAGAACAGAAATTGACTGATATTCACAATGTGTAACATATAATCCTCCCAATTAGTAAAAGCCTCCTCAAAGCGAAAGCAAATTTTATTTTACACATTCACAAATAATCCCACATGTTGGATACATTAAAAGTTCTATCCATGGATCTATGCTTGAAAAAATTTCTTACCTATCAAAAATGACTCCAAAAACCTGATGATTATCAAATCATTGAATATCTGGATCATAAAAATTAAGAGGTAAATCAATTTGCATTGCAGTTCAGGAAAACCTTAAAGGTAATTTCTTTATTCAGGTTTAATTAAAAGGGATCAATTGGAGCAGAACATCTAATTGTAACATACATTGTATTCAAAAGTTAAGGAACTCCAAATTTTGTGTTTTGTTGATTTTTATTTATTTATTTTTTGCTGCATAGGTATAAACTATATAGAAACCTACTTTGACTAGGCAGATTATGTCATGATTTCCAGCCATATATGATCCTCAGGACTTGAATTAGTTGTATGGGCCCTGTATTTTTATAAAATTACTTATTCACAGGCAGATATGTGTCTTCTCAAGAGAACTTGGTGTTATTGCTATTTGTGACTCTATAGATCCTTCCAGCATAATGCTTTATAGTAAGGTAAGAAAATCTAAGATGATGGGAACCAAAATGCTACACAGAGCAAAAGAGATGATATTACAATAAGATGTCTCAGATGTACTCTTTCCCTAAAATGTCTTAATGAAAAGTTATGACAAAAGTCATAATCTTAATGGTCTTTATGAACTTGGATGGGAAGAAAAGGAAAACTTATCAGACCTGTATTTTACCAGGTACACTAAGTTGTGTTGACTTGTTTTAAAACAGAGAACATAAAGGGAAAAGTGCAGAAGTAACCAGCATATTAATTTTATAATGACCAAGATCCTTAGGTCTTTTCAACCTGCCAAAGAGCTGAAATTTCACTACTATAGTTTCAAGACTTAAATGTAATTTCTGTGGTTTCTCCAGAGTTGGTATCATTTGAGATTTACTCTTGGTTAGGAGACATTCTATAATCTTCTGTGCATTCATGCTACTTAGCCGTATTTACCACAGCAATTCATATTCCATGGGTCAGGTGTCATGAATGGCTGATTAGATACATAGAAAAACAGGCAGATGCATAGACAGATACACAGATAGGCACATAATTACATAGATTTTTGCATTTGATATCCAGAGACTCAGAAAGTAATTAAAAAGGAAGGCATCAAACCTTACACTTAGATTATTTTGAGGCAGACTCACATTAAAATTTCATTAATCACCTCATATCACCATGTCTGTCAAATCACAATTTTCCTAGAATTAGTATTAACTCATATCCAGTGTTAAATAAACACTGAGGATATTTCAGTTTTCTTTTCCAAAGTGTAGCTGGCTGTTAGAGATTCCATTTGTAAACTGCTAAGGAAAAGATTCACATGATGTACTTGTCATGTTATTTTGAGGGCTCGTTTAAAAAGCACTTGGGCTTTCTTTATTGAAAAAGTATCAGGTCTGTGAATTGACATATTTGGAAACTGGGCAAAAGGCTATAATTCTCTATTGCAGTTGCTCAAGTCAGGCAGACCTATTTTCACATTTAAATTTTGCTTTTTTCCAATGCAGCACTTACTGATAATTTAGCAAGTTGCCTATCTATATCAGTCCTAGGATTACAGGACCAAAAACTTCTTCAGGTCACATTTTTCTGAGTAACAAATATATTTATTATTTTATTATGGAAATCAAATTTCACATTTTATTATGGAAACAAAATTCACTTTGCATTCAGCCCTGAAATGCCAATAATTGGTCTGTGTCTCACTGTGAACCCAATATTCCCAAAAAAATCAGTAAACTCATTTACAGCATATCTCTTCATTACTCCTGGCTTATGAATATTGATCTCTGCTTTTTAAAGTGTAGTTTCTACCTTTATCAATATATTTCTCATTGTTTAGCTAGAGCATATGACCATGGACCCTCTTATAATAAAGTTTCAAAGTGTGTACATAGACTGTATTTAACAATTCCATGGAAATAGTCTTATCTAAGAAGACAATGGCAACCCACTCCAGTACTCTTGTCTGGAAAATCCCATGGATGGAGGAGCCTGGTAGGCTGCAGTCCATGGAGTCACTAAGAGTCAGACACAACTGAGCAAATTCACTTTCACTTTTCACTTTCATGCATTGAAGAAGGAAATGGCAACCCACTCCAGTGCTCTTGCCTGGAGAATCCCAGGGACTGGGGAGCCTGGTGGGCTGCCATCTATGGGGTCACACAGAGTTGGACATGACTGAAGTGACTTAGCAGCAGCAGCAGCAGCAGCAGCAGCAGCAGTCTTATCTAAATCTCTTAAATTCTTTCATGCACATTTGCCAAAATATTCTGATTGCTTAACTTAGTTTTATCTACTATAGATCCAGATTTCTATCCATTAACCAAATGAAACAAGTGCAAATTCTTCCAGGCCCTCTTTGCTGGCACACTGAATCCAGTATGTCTCATAGATACACCATGCTGTTAAAATCACTTTAAAAAAGCTGGATGATTTTAAATTTAGTTAAACATACCAAGCATTTATATCCCCATGCCTTCTCATGATTTTAATTTTTATGAGTTTATCAAAATGCATTTTGCATTTTCCAGTTTATACTTTCTGTTCAAGGTTTAACACTGTTATTACCCCTTCCACTTCACCCAGGTGGCACAAGTACAACTTTCCTTTAATTAGATGGACATTATACAGAATGACCAATTTCAGTTACAAAGAGAATTGTCTGTTTCCTTCAAAATATCAGCCTCTTCAAACTTTGAAGGGAAGGTCATATCAATGAAGAAAGAAAGTCTGCTTCAGATGCCAAGTAAGATTCAGTAAAGTTTGAAGGCTCAGGACTTAAATTATCAATATCTCAATTCTATCTGCTGCTCATTTTTGTGCCAATCAATATGATCACATCATATTACTGACCTGAAGAGGATTTAAATGTCTTTGAAAGTCAATAAGGAAAAGGATTGAAATGTGAGTTTGATTTCAGTTTGCTAAAGAACTGTGGCTTCAAGGGGAAAACGTACAACATAGTAACATAAAAGGTCTGTCAGTACATAATTTGAGACAAGATTCTGGAAATTTGGACTGGTAATTCCATTTGTTTAAGCTCTCTACAGTTTCTAGAAGAGGGAAAAAAATAAAGACCTCCACATTTAATCCAATTTATCTTAACCATAATGTACCTTATAGTAGCAGTTCCTCAATTCAGTTCAATCACTCAGTCGTGTCCAACCCTTTGCAGCCCCATGAAACACAGCACGCCAGGCCTCCCTGTCCATCACCAACACCCAGAATACACCCAAGACCATGTCCATTGAGCTGATGATACCGTCCAACCATCTCACCCTCTGTTGTCCCTTTGTCCTACTGCCCTCAATCTTTCCCAGCATCAGTCAGGATCTTTTTAAATGAGTCAGCTCCTGGCACCAGATGGCAAAGTATTGGAGTTTAAGCCTCAATGTCAGTCCTTCCAATGAAAACCCAGGACTGATCTCCTTTAGGATGGACTGGTTGGATTTCCTTGCACTCTAAGGGACTCTCAAGAGTCTTCTCTAACACCAGTTCAAAAGCATCAATTCTTCAGCCTCAGCTTTCTTTATAGTCCAACTCTCACATCCATACATGACCACTGGAAAACATAGCCTTGACTAGATGCACCTTTATTGGCAAAGTAATGTCTGCATTTTAATACACTGCCTAGGTTGGTCATAATTTTGCTTCCAAGGAGCAAGTGTCTTTAAATTTCATTGCTGTAATCACCATCTGCAGAAAGTCAGACACTTTTTCCACTGTTTCTCCATCTATTTGCCATAAAGCGATGGGACAGGATGTCATGATCTTAGTTTTCTGAATGTTG
This sequence comes from Procapra przewalskii, assembly GCA_006410515.1. Lineage (NCBI taxonomy): Eukaryota > Metazoa > Chordata > Mammalia > Artiodactyla > Bovidae > Procapra > Procapra przewalskii. Next base: position 4,077,497 of record SJYF01000210.1, read on the forward strand.
AGCTTTAAGCCAACATTTTCACTCTGCTCTTTCACTTTCATCAAGAGGCTCTTTAGCTCTTCTTCACTTTCTGCCATAAGGGTGGTGTCATCTGCATATCTAAGGTTATTGATATTTATCCCGGCAATCTTGATTCCAGCTTGTGCTTTCTCCAGTCCAGCATTTCTCATGATGTACTCTGCATATAAGTTAAATAAGCAGGGTGACAATATACAGCCTTGACGTACTCCTTTTCCTATTTGGAACGAGTCTGTTCCATGTCCAGTTCAAACTGTTGCTTCCTGACCTGCATACACATTTCTCAAGAGACAGGTCAGGTAGTCTGGTATTCCCATCTCTTCCAGAATTTTCCACTTTCTTGTGATCCACACAGTCAAAGAATTTGGCATAGGCAATAAAGCAGAAATAGATGTTTTTCTGGAACTCTCTTGCTTTTTCCATGATCCAGCAGATGTTGGCAATTTGACCTCTGGTTCCTCTGCCTTTTCTAAAACCAGCTTGAACATCTGGAAGTTCATGATTCACATGTTGCTGAAGCCTGGCTTGGAGAATTTTGAGCCTTACTTTACTAGCATTTCAGATGAGTGCAACTGTGCAGTAGTTTGAGAATTCTTTGGCATTGCCTTTCTTTGGGATTGGAATGAAAACTGACCTTTTCCAGTTTGTGGCCATTGCTGAGTTTTCCAGATTTACTGGCATATTGAGTGCAACACTTCCACAGCATCATCTTTCAGGATTTGAAATAGCTCAACTGGAATTCCATCACCTACACTAGCTTTGTTCATAGTGATGCTTTCTAAGGCCCACTTGATTTCACATTCCAGGATGTCTGCTCTAGGTGAGTGATCACACCATCGTAATTATCTGGGTCATGAAGATCTTTTTTGTACAGTTCTGTGCATTCTTGCCACCTCTTCTTAATACCTTCTGTTTCTGTTATTTCCCTACCATTTCTGTCCTTTATTGAGCCCATCTTTGCATTAAATATTCACTTGGTATATCTAATTTTCTTGAAGAGATATCTAGTCTTTCCCATTCTATTGTTTCCCTCTGTTTCTTTGCATTGATTGCCAAGAAAGGCTTTCTTATCTCTCTTTGATATTCCTTGGAACTCTTCATTGAAATGGGTATATCTTTCCTTTTCTCCTTTACTTTTCACTTCCTGTCTTTTCACAGTTATGTGTAAGGCCTCCTCATACAGCCATTTTGCTTTTTTGCATTTCTTTCTCTTGGGGATGGTCTTGATTCCTGTCTCCTGTACAGTGTCATGAAGCTCCATCCACAGTTCATCAGGCACTCTGTCTATCAGATCTAGTCCCTTAAATCTATTTCTCACTTCTACTGTATAGTAATAAGGGATTTGACTTAGGTCATACCTGAATGGTCTAGTGGTTTTCTCCATTTTCTTCAATTTCAGACTGAATTTGTCAAAAAGGAGTTCATGGTCCAAGCCACAGTCAGCTCCCAGTCTTGTTTTTGCTGACTGTATAGAGCTTCCCTATCTTTGGTTGCAAATAATATAGTCAATCCGATTTCAGTGTCAACTATCTGGTGATGTCCATGTGTAGAGTCTTCTCTTGTGTTGCTGGAAGAGAGTGTTTGCTATGACCAGTTAGCTCACTTGGCAGAACTCTATAGCATTTGCCCTGCTTCATTCTGTACTCCAAGGCCAAATTTGCCTGTTACTCCAGGTGTTTCTTGACTTCCTACGTTGCATTCCAGTCCCCTATAATGAAAAGGACACCTTTTTGGGTGTTAGCTTTAGAAGGTCTTGTAGTTCTTTATAGAATTGTTCAGCTTCAGCTTCTTCGGCATTACTGGTCAGGGCATATACTTGAATTACCATGATATTGAATGGTTTGCCTTGAAAATGAACAGAGATCATTCTGTCATTTCTGAAATTGCACCCAAGTGCTGCATTTCGGACTCTTGTTGACTGTGATGGCTACTCCATTTGTTCTAAGGAATTCCCACCCACGTAGTAGATATAATGGTCATCTGAGTTAAATTCAACCTTACCAGTCCATCTTAGTTAACCAGTTCCTAGAATGTCGATGTTTACTCTTGTCCCCTCCTATTAGATCACTTCCAATTTGCCTTGATTCATGGACCTAACATTCCTGGTTCCTATGCAATATTGCACTTTACAGCATCAAAATTTGCTTCTATCACCAGTCCCATTCACAACTGGTTGTTGTTTTTGCTTTGGCTCCATCCCTTCATTCTTTCTGGAGTTATTTCTCCACTAATCACCAGTAGCATATTGGGCACCTACCTGCCTGCCCCCAGACCTTTGCATTCAGTGGATGCTTCCTTGCAAATGATGATACACAAAAATATGATCTGTTTTCCAGTATTCATGAAAATTTTTAAAAATTTGAAAGAGTAACTATATTTTCAATGCCCACAACTCTAAAATTCCCAGAAAATAAATCATATAATTCCTCCTGTTTCTGTCTGTGAATAATCTAGGTTATATTTTCTGTATCAATATGGATATATCAGTTCAAACAATAGAAAGCAATTCCAAAAGAAAGAAGCTTTTTAGAGGATTCTGGAAAAGTCTCAGAATTGTTTCAAGAGAAATTGGCTTGGAACATATTCTGAAAATAACAGTAACCAAACTCAGAATGCAAATTGGTCTAGGGTTTGACACTTTCACTGGGTATAGACATCACTTGTTCTTCTGAGCTGTGGTGTTGGAGAAGACTCTTGAGAGTCCCTTGGACAGCGAAGAGATCAAACCGGTCAATTCTAAAGGAAATCAGTCCTAAATATTCATCGGAAGGACTGGTGCTGAAGCTCCAATACTTTGGCCACCTGATGTGAAGGGATGACTCATTAGAAAAGACCCTGATGTTGAAAACGTTTGAAGGCAGGAGAAGGTGACGACAGAGGATACAATGGTTGGATGGCAACACCTACTCGATGGACATGAGTTTGAGCAACCTCTGGGAGTTGGTGTTGGACAGGGAAGCCTGGCCTGTTGCTGTCCATGTGGTCACACGACTGAGAGACTGAACTGAACTGACAGACATCATTTAGTCACACCATCAACAAAATCACTAGACAGCTAGAAGCATCTGAAATCAAAACCATTCTAATATTAATATGCCAATTTTTCAATATACTACTGAAATTATTTTCCATTTCAATGCAATCTCTTTCAATAGTACAATGAATTTTTCAGAGAAATAGAAAAAAAATTCTAAAATATATATGGAATCTCAACTGACTCCAAATATCCAAATCAGTCTTGGAAAAGAACAAAACTGGAAGATGTATACTTTGTAACCTCAAACACTACAAAGATAAAGTAATCAAAACAGTTAGGTACTGGCATAAGTACAGATATATAGACAATGGGATACAGTAGATAGAGTGGAAATAATCTCTTGTACACAAGGTCAAAGTATTTTTTATAAGGATACCAAAACCATTCAGTGCAGGAAAGGCTAGACAGGGAACATTTTCTATCCACGTGAAAAATAATGAATGTGAAAACTTAACTAATTCTATGTATAAAAATTGACTCAACATGGATAAAACACTTAAATGTAGGGTTAAAATAAACAAAAAAGCAAAATGAAGAAACAGAACAAACAGAGTAACATTGGATTTGGCAGCGATAACTTGGATATTATATCAAAGGCACAGGTAACAAAAAATATATATACACAAACTGGACCTCATGAAATTTTTTCAGATTTAGTACATCAAAAGACACTATACTGAAGGAGTTGCCTGGAAGTCCAGTGGTTAAGAACCCACTGCCACTGCAGAGGACATAGGCTTGATCCCTGATCTGGGAAGACTCCACAAGCCACAGAGCAACTAAGGCCATGCACCACAACTATTAAGTCCCTATGGCACCACTACTGAAGCCCATGCACCCTAAAACCTACGCTCTGCAACAAGAGAAGCCACCACAATGATAAGTCTGAAACAGCAATAAAGTGTAGCCTCCACTCGCCACAACTCGAGAAAGCTTGTGTGCAGTAATGAAGACCCAACACAGCCAAAATCAAACAAAGTCGCTATATTGTGAATTACATATTTGATATATCCAGAATATATAGATCACTCCTAAAACTCAATAACAAAGAAAACTGCATTGAAAAATGGACAATGGACTTGAACTGATATTTCTGCAAATACGATCTGCAAATGGTCAATAAGTAAATGAAAAAATGTGCAACATCTTAACCTTTTAGTATGCTGTTGTTGCTTAGTCTCCAAGTTGCATGTGACCCCATGGACTGTACCCTGCCAGATTCCTTTGTCCTTGGGATTTCCCAGGCAAGGATATTGGAGAGGGTTGCCATTTCCTTAGTAAAGCTGCTATCAAAAAAGAATGTGTGTTCTGGCTGCTTTCAGATTAAATGTGCTCTCTCTCTCTCTCTCTCTCTCTCTCTCTCTCTCTCTCTTTATATACACACACACACACCCTGGGATTTCTTTGGAAGGACTGATGCTAAAGCTGAAACTCCAGTACTTTGGCTACCTCATGCGAAGAGTTGACTCATTGGAAAAGACTTTGATGCTGGGAAGGATTGGGGGCAGGGAGAGAAGGGGACAACAAAGGATGAGATGGATGGATGGCATCACTGACTCGATGAACGTGAGTCTGAGTGAACTCTGGGAGATAGTGATGGACAGGGAGGCCTGGCGTGCTGCAGTTCATGGGGTAGCGAAGAGTCGGACACGACTGAACGACTGAACTGAACTGAACTGATGTATATATATATCCCCAGGAGTGGAATGCTGGCTTATATAGACTTAATTGTATGTATGCATGTATGTATTGTATGTATGTGAAAAAGTTAAAGCTCAGCATTCAGAAAACTAAGATCATGGCATCTGGTCCCATCACTTCATGGGAAAGAGATGGGGAAACAGTGGAAACAATGTCAGACTTTATTTTTTGGGGCTCCAAAATCACTGCAGATGGTGACTGCAGCCAGGAAATTAAAAGACACTTACTCCTTGGAAGGAAAGTTATGACAAACCTAGATAGCATATTGAAAAGCAGAGATATTACTTTGCCAACAAAGGTGCGTCTAGTCCAGGCTATGGTTTTCCCAGTGGTCATGTATGGATGTGAGAGTTGGACTATAAAGAAAGCTGAGTGCCGAAGAATTGATGCTTTTGAACTGTGGTTTTGGAGAAGACTCTTGAGAGTTCCTTGGACTGCAAGGAGATCCAACCAGTCCATTCTAAGGGAGATCAGTCCTGGGTGTTCATTGGAAGGACTGATATTGAAGCTAAAACTCCAATACTTTGGCTACCTGGTGCCAAGAGCTGACTCATTAGAAAAGACCCTGATGCTGGGAGAGATTGTTGGCAGGAGGTAAAGGGGATGACAGAGGATGAGATGGCTGGATGGCATCACTGACTCAATGAACATGAGTTTGAGTAGACTCTTGGAGTTGGTGATGGACAGGGAGGCCTGACGTGCTGTGATTCATGGGGTTGCGAAGAGTCAGACATGACTGAGTGACTGAACTGAACTGATGCATACAATTAAATATATATTAAATATATAATAATATTATATTATAATATAGAATAAATATATATT
>SJYF01000210.1:4118001-4144184 GCA_006410515.1 Procapra przewalskii
CTCTGCTTTTTAATATGCTGTCTAGGTTGGTCATAACTTTCCTTCCAAGGAGTAAGCGTCTTTTAATTTCATGGCTGCAGTCACCATCTGCAGTGATTTTGGAGCCCCCAAAAGTAAAGTCATCCACTGCTTCCACTGTTTCCCCATCAATTTGCCATGAAGTGATGGGACCAGATGCCATGATCTTAGTTTCCTGAATGTTGAACTTTAAGCCAACTTTTTCACTCTCCTCTTTCACTTTCATCAAGAGAATCTTTAGTTCTTCTTCGCTTTTGCCATAAGGGTGGGGTCCTCTGCATATCTGAGGTTATTGATATTTCTCCATCTTGATTCCATCTTGTGCTTTATCCAGTCCAGTGTTTCTCATGATGTACTCTGCATAGAAGTTAAATAAGCAGGGTGAAAATATACAGCCTTGACATACTCCTTTCCCCAGTCTGTTGACCCATGACCAGTTCTACCTGTTGCTTCCAGACCTGCATACAGATTTCTCAAGAGGCAGGTCAGATGTTCTGATATTTCTATCTCTTTAAGAATTTTCCACAGTTTGTTGTGATCCACACAGTCAAAGGCTTTGGCATAGTCAATAAAGCAGAAGTAGATGTTTTTCTGGAACTCTCTTGCTTTTTCCATGATCCAGTGAATGTTGACAATTTGATTTCTCGTTCCTCTGCCTTTTCTAAAAACAGCTTGAACATCTGGAAGTTCATGGTTCATGTACTGTTGAGGCCTAGCTTGGAGAATTTTGAACATTACTTTACTAACGTGAGATGAGTGCAACTGTGCAATAATTTGAGCATTCTTTACCATTACCTTTCTTTGGGACTGGAATGAAAACTGACTTTTTTCAGTCCTGTGACCACTGCTGAGTTTCCCAGATTTGCTGGCATATTGAGAGCAGCACTTTCATAGCATCATCTTTCAGGATTTGAAATACCTCAAGTGGAATTCTGTCACCTCCGCTAGCTTTGATCATAGAGATATCTCCTAAGGCCCACTTGACTTTACATTCCAGGATGTCTGGCTCTAGGTGAGTGATCATACCATTGTGATTATATGGGTCTTGAAGATTTTTTTTTTTTTGGCACAGTTCTTCTGTGTATTCTTACCACACCTTCTTTATATCTTCTGTTCTCTGTTCTTTATCAAGCCCATCTTTGATTGAAATGTTCTTTTGGTATCTCTAATTTTCTTGAAGAGATCTCTAGTATTTCCCATGCTACTATTTTCCTCTATTTCTTTGCAGTGATCACTGAGGAAGACTTTCTTATCTCTCCTTGATTATCTTTAGATCTCTGAATTAAAATGGGTATATCAGTCCACTTCTCATTTGGTTTTGGCTTCTCTTCTTTTCACAGCTATTTCTAAGGCCTCCTTAGACAGCCATTTTGCTTTTTTGCATTTCTTTTTCTTGGGGATGGTCTTGATCCCTCTCTCCTGTACAATGTCATGAACCTCCATCCACAGTTCATCAGGCACTCTGTCTATCAGATCTAGTCCCTGAAATCTATTTCTCACTTCCATTGTATAATTGTAAGGGATTTGATTTACGTTATACTTGAATGGTCTAGTGGTTTCCCCTACTTTCTTCAATTTAAGTCTGAATTTGGCAATTCATGATCGGAGCCAGTAGGCTCCCAGTCTTGTTTTTGCTGACTGTATAGAGCTTCTCCATCTTTGGCTGCAAAGAAAATAGTCAGTCTGATTTCAGTGTCGACCATCTGGTGATGTCCATGTGTAGAGTCCTCTCTTGTGTTTTTGGAAGAGGCTGTTTGCTATGACCAGTGTATTCTCTTGGCAAACCTCTGTTAGCCTTTGCCCTGAGTCATTTCTGTACTCCAAGGCCAAATTCGCTTCTTACTCCAGGTGTTTTTTGACTTCCTACTTTTGCATTCCAGTCCCATATAAGGAAAAGGACATCTTTTTTTGGCTGTTAGTTCTAGAAGGTCTTTAGGTTTTCATAGAACCATTCAACTTCAGCTTCTTCGACATTACTGGTTGGGGCATAGGCTTGTATTACTGTGATATTCAATGGTTTGCCTTGCAAAGGAACAGAGATCATTCTGTCATTTTTGAGATTGCACACAAGTACTGCATTTTGGACTCTTTTGTTGACTAGGATGGCTACTCCATCTCTTCTAAGGGATTCTTGCCCACAGTAGTTGATATAATGGTCATCTGAGTTAAATTCATCCATTCCAGTCCATTGTAGTTAGCTGATTCCTAAAGTGTCGATGTTTACTCTTGCCAACTGTGTTTGACCACTTCCGATTTGCCTTGATTCATGGAACTAACATTTCCTGGTTCCTATACTAAAAAGTCACTCTTTTCATCCCCTTTCCATCCTGTACTTTTTGGAAGAAAGTCACTATGTGAGGCCCATATTTAAATAGGGAGTTATATTCCTTTTCAATTAGGATGGAATATCTACATAATTTATTTGGAATTATTTCGTACTATATATTTCTTGCTTCTCCCATATTTATCAATTTATTCAATAATTTATTTTATCAGAATGGATTTGTGGCTTTGTTTTATACTATGGGTTGTAAACTATTGTAACTGTATTTTTTTTTTTTTCTCAAAATATTCCATCTTTGGCCATTGGGGGCTCTTTAAGGTTGTCCCTGGGACCCTTTGACATATGTCCATCAATGTAGTTGAGTTTTTAAATCACTTCTTCACTTCAATAAATTATTTTTGTGACTATTTAATATGGATTTTGTTCTGTTTAAACATACATGTGTACACACATATACACACAAAGAGAGGCAAACACAAAGAGACGTTTTCATTATAAGAGAGTTAATTTAAGCAGCAGTTGGAAAGGAGGATTATCAGTTATGAGACACTTAATAATTACCAACTAACGGATATAAAACCAACTCAAATTATATTACTATGATACACGTGATAATTTTTGAATGAATATAAGTTTTTTCTATGTCTATGTGTAAATGAGTACTCAAAGAGAGGGGAAGAAAAGAATAATTACTGATTTCAAGGTTGCAAACAATTTTTCCCTACCTCACCTCTGAGCTTCAGAGTCCAAGAATACAGAATCACAGACTGCATTTATGGGTTTTGATTCATTTTAAAAGTTTGACATAAGAGAGTGAAGCATAAAACAAAAGCTGTGTGCTACTTGTGCACATTTCACATCATCATTGACTCATGTAGATTACTTACTAATTATAATGAATAATTTTTTTCTTATACCAATATATAAAAATTAATAATAAGGTAAGCATTATTACTCTTTTTCCTTCATTTTTATTTCTCAGTCATTTCTATGAGATGCTTATTTAATCTAGTGATTTTAATAACACTTAACTCAGTCATCTGAATAATTAAGAGCACAGATTACTACATCAGTAACTGTTGGCAGCAGTTATTTAGTAATACCCACATATGGATATAAGATATTCTCACATTATTCTGAATTATATATCTGGTATCAGTTATTTTCACTCGAGTATTTGCAAAGTACAACTGAGTAATCAATAAGTGGTAGAAATAATGTCCATTATGTCAAAGAAACAGTACACATGACTACATTCCTGACAGGAAAACACATTTTTTAGATGTATTTTCTCAGCTGTATATACCTATGTCAGTACAAAGGCAGCCTCATTCTTAAAAAAGATGACCAATTAGTTTAGTGTCTTTCTACTATACTTCCCCCCTTGAAATCCATAATTATTTCCTGACTAATTTAAATATTCAGTCACATATTCAAATAAGGTTTGCTATTCTGATGTTAGCAAGTACTCAGAATTTCCAGTGGGGATAAATTCAAAGACGTTTTCTCTACTCTCCCAATAAATCATGTCCAGAGAAGTCCCATATTTTGGTTTTCTCTTGTACCATTTAGGAGCTGAAGGTTTGGAGTCAGTTAAACCTGATTCAATCACTTACTTGTGATCTTTTCGAAGTTACTTAACCTTTTAGCACTCCAGTTTCTTTGCCTGTTAAATGGCCTCATTAGGAGCTTTATAAGGATTAAATGTTGTAATCTGTGCAAAGTACATAGTGCAATGGCAGAAACCTTCATTGTAAAACTCTCCATGGGAGGTCAACCATGTAGAGAAACTGTGTGATAAATGGTAGTTATTTTTCTTATCATCAGGATCATTATTATTCAAAACACTCTGCTCAGCTGCTCACAGCCAGACTTAACAAACAATTGTTCAAGAAGAACATTTCTCAAGGTTTGCTTGAGACTACATGATCACCCTATACTGCAGAGAAAATGAAAGTGCTTTTTTTTAATTTCTAGGCTGCTTTGGAAACATAAAATCAGAGGCAGAGGGTGAAGGAGAGATGGACTGCTGAATAAGACCCTCACATTTGTAGAAGACTTAGAATATCTAATGTGATTCATACAGTTTTAACAGATTTGAGTTCTACTCAGTTCATAGAAATAGGAAGACAAAACCAGGTCAGGGGAACTCTGCATAATTTTAATATGTTCTCTTCCTGAAAAATACTAGACAGATGAGTATTCTTGAAAGAAGCTGTTTCATGTGCTAAAATCTAAAATATGAAATTTATGTCAGAAGGTTAATATTCAAAAGAAAGTGCTCAACAGATGCCATTGGAATCAAAATATATTAATGCTTGTTAGGTAACATACTGGGGGCTGTCCTGATGGCTCAGTGGCAAAAAAATTCACCTGTAATGCAGGAGACTTGGATTTGATCCTTGGGTCAGGAATATCCCCTGGAGAAGGAAATGGCAACCCACTCCAGTATTCTTGCCTGGGATATCCCATGGACAGAGGATCCTGACGGTCCGCGTTTAATGGAGTTTCAAGAGAGTCAGACATAACTTAATGACCAGACAACCACCACCACAAGGTAATATACTAGGATTAAAGCCCTAAAGTTAAACAATAGTGTCACAAACAGTGGTTAGAAGGGAAAATTTAGATTAAGTATTCAAACATTATTTTGTATAAATCCAATTTAGTGGTAGATGGGATCTTTAAAAAAATTTATGGAGCAACAAGGGTGGATGTTTAGAATCCAGAAAATCTGGGTAGATCGCCCATGCTGGACCCACTTTTCATTTATTAATATATTTATTTCATATATATATAAAGAATTTGATAACCAGCTGTTTAGCAACACATACTATAAAAATTTGAAAAGCCAATAATGTACACAAGCCTTTTGGAGAAAAGCAACACGGAGAAATGGAGCCTAGGACAGAACTCTGAAAGAGGAAAACAGAAGACAGTGTAATAGAAGCTAATTCCAAAGAAGGAGGAATACCCAAATGATTTATGACTAAGTGGGGTAGGTGCCTGAAGTTAGTACACACTCTGTCCTGAAAGAGCTGATCATATGAGCAAGAGTGAAGTAGAGAAGGTAACAATGAACCCAAAGGTCAAGCACCTTCAAGCAAGGATCAAAACATCAGACTTGAGGAGAAACACAATGGGCAGCTACTGCAGGATAATGAGAAGGAAGGTCATGTTACTTTGAGGGAAATGATTCCAGTTGCTAAGGGTTGAATAAATTGGATAGGAGAGAGGTTGGAGATGGGTCTCTACCTTGAAGGCTGTCTCAGTAGCCCTGGCACATGGTAAATGAATTCCAGATAAAGACTGTGGCAGTGTGAATAATGAGTGGTTCTCAGCAATGTCCCGAAGGGCATAGTGACAAGTACTGATGGACTGAGTGACAAAGTCAAAGGAGAGGGTGAGAAATCAAATGTGATTTTATTCCTGTGTCTCTTTGAACTGTTCAGATACTGGTGTAAGAATGTTTCTTAGGAAAGTATACTGAACTAAAGGCTCTGTTTTCGTCAAGAGGCATATAGACTCTAATAAATATTAATGCTAGAATATGGGAGTAAAGAAGCTTTACATGTATATGAGCTCCTGGAAAATGAGGACAAATTACTTGGAAAATGAAAACATGTAGGAAAAAACTATACTGCAGATTTTAATATACCAGAGGACATTAGAAACATAAACCCCACTTCATTTATGTAATCAAACTAACTTCTAGATATTTTTTTTCCATTTTTATGACCACTGCAGTGCTTTGGCATATGAAAGCTCAAAAACACTTGTTAAAGACCAGCATAACCCTTGCTTACCTCTCTCTATTTCCATATGAAATATGGGGCAAATCACCAAATAATTTGACTGAATAATTTGTGTGAATTAAAGAGTATCTGTATGGGTGCATCTGAAGAAGGCTGAGCGCTGAAGAATTGATGCTTTTGAACTGTGGTGTTGGAGAAGACTCTTGAGAGTCCCTTGGATTGCAAGAAGATCCAACCAATCCATTCTGAAGGAGATCAACCCTGGGATTTCTTTGGAAGGAATGATGCTAACCTGAAACTCCAGTTCTTTGGCCACCTCATGCGAAGAGTTGACTCATTGTAAAAGACTCTAATGCTGGGAGGGATTGGGGGCAGGAGGAGAAGAGGACGACAGAGGATGAGATGGCTGGATAGCATCACTGACTCGATGGATGTGAATCTGAGTGAACTCCAGGAGTTGGTGATGGACAGGGAGGTCTGGCGTGCTGTGATTCATGGGGTCGCAAAGAGTCGGACACGACTGAGCCACTGAACTGAACTGAACTGACCCACCTCATAAAAAAGCTAAAGGAAATGTTGAATCAGGGAATTAACTTCAAAGATGTGTAAAATTCTCTAATTATCAGCTAGCAGGTTTTTCTCAGTTAAACAAGTCTCCCTATTGACTAAATCATTTGTGTTTTTCCTTTTTATCCTTAAGTGAGTTAACTGAAACTCAACTTATACTTTAAGGATAAATACTATTTTTCTAGAACATACTACACTTAGCTCAAAAAGAAAAGCTTTCCTTTTCTTTATTTAATGGAAAAATGTTTATAGGGACTCACGTTTTTTAAAGAATATTGTGAGGTAAATTAATATAAAAAAGTCACATTATTGAGACATCTGGGTTTTGAAAGTCAAGGCAAATTGTATTTTGTACTTTGTCTTCTCTAAGTATTTCTTATTTCTCCTCAGTGCACCTACTATGTTCCAAAAAACAAAAGGGGAGACAGGGACAGTTGTTTTGATCTTCATTTTTAAAGGCATCTGTGTAAGGGAATTAAAAGGAGTCCCAGGGAGAGAATACATATTTATTCCATTCTAATACAATGATTTTGACAAACAATACTGGGTCAACCTGAAAATTCTACTCCCTTTAATATGCTAATTAAAATATGATACAGTCTTCATATTTTGATAAAATTATAACACAATCTTACTTCACACAATTTGCATTATCTTTGAAATTCTTATCAATATTTTCCTGGAAAGGAAAAAGAATCTTCTGAGGTATTAATTTTGTTACAGGTCTCTTAATGAAATACATGAAATAATAATTGAGTGAGTGAAGTCACTCAGTCGTGTCTGACTCTTTGCGACCCTGTGGACTGTAGCCCACCAAGCTCCTCCGTCTATGGGATTCTCCAGGCAAGAATACTGGAGTGGGTTGCCATTTCCTTCTCCAGGGAACCTTCCTGACGGAGGGATGGAACCCAGGTCTCCCACGTTGCAGGCAGACACTTTAACCTCAGTTATATCAAAAATCTATATCTTTTGGTAATATCTAAATGTAAATTAGTTATAATGAAATCTCTATCTCATTGAGTTATGTCATCTGACTTAACAAATAAAATATTTTAAATAAAGCTAATTACAGTGTACCGAGAAGGCAATGGCACCCCACTCCATCCAGTACTCTTGCCTGGAAAATCCCATGGATGGAGGAGCCTGGTAGGCTGCAGTCCATGCTAAGGGTTGGACACGACTTCCCTTTCACTTTTCATTTTCATGCACTGGAGAAGGAAATGGCAACCCACTCCAGTGTTCTTGCCTGGAGAATCCCAGGGACAGGGGAGCCTGGTGGGCTGCCGTCTATGGGGTCATACAGAGTCGGACAGGACCGAAGTGACTTAGCAGCAGCAGCAGTTATAGTGTAAAACCACCTGGAACTTACAAATTAACTTAAGAGGATGAAAAGGGGGAGAAAATCAAATACCTCTATGTATCTATTTCCATGCCTTTTCTAAAGCAATAGCTATATCCTCTAAGAAATACACAACTGCCAACCAAGCAGCCTCCTTGTCACTGCTACAGCTTTGAGTGGACTTTTGTATATACTTTTCTGCCCTTGTTTCTTCAGTCTTAGACATGGTGATTTCTGCTGTTCTCTTCACTCTGCCTACATCTCTGCCATGTGTTCTGTCTCCTTCCTCACTGAACCTGCTGGGATCCTGACTGAAACTGTCACTGGTACTAGAATTAGCCTCAGGAAATAAACCCTCCATGACGTTTTCAGGTATAGCATAGGTGGCGGCAGCCGGCGCACTAAGTGCAGTGGCGGGCACAAAGCGTGGCTGAGAGCTACCCCACAACAGAGTTGGGGCAGCGGCCAGGAGGATCTACCCCGTGTCTGAGGCCAGGGATGGCAGCTGGGAGGAGCAACCCCACGCCCAAGGAGTAGTGGCTGTGCTAGTGCAGAAGGGCCTAGAGGAACCATCCCATGATGAAGGTCAGGAAGGGCAGCGGGAGGAGTTACCCCTCATCCAAGGTAAGGCACAGCAGCTGTGCTTTACTGGAGCAGCCGAGAAGAGATACCCTACGCCAAGGTAAGAGAACCCCAAGTAAGATGGTAAGTGTTGGAAGAGGGCATCAGAGGGCAGACACACTGAAACCATACTCACAGAAAACTAGTCAATCTAATCACATTAGGACCACAGCCTTGTCTAACTCAATGACACTAAGCCATGCTTGCAGGGCAACCCAAGATGGATGGGTCACGATGGAGAGGTCTAACAGAATGTGGTCCACTGGAGAAGGGAATGGCAAACCACTTCAGTATTCTTGCCTTGAGAACCCATGAACAGTATGAAAAGGCAAAATGGTAAGATACTGAAAGAGGTACTCCCCAGGTCAGTAGGTGCCCAATATGCTACTGGAGGTCACTGGAGAAATAACTACAGAAAGAATGAAGGGATGGCACCAAAGCAAAAACAATACCCAACTGTGGATGTGACTGATGATAGAAGCAAGGTCTGATGCCGTAAAGAGCAATATTGCATAGGAACCTGGAATGTCAGGTCCATGAATCAAGGCAAATTGGAAGTGATCAAACAAGAGATGGCAAGAAGGAACATCGACATTCTAGGAATCAGTGAACTAAAATGGACTGGAATGGGTGAATTTAATTCAGATGACCATTATATCTACTACTGCAGGCAGGAGTCCCTCAGAAGAAATGGAGTAGCCATCATGGTCATAAAAGAGTCCAAAATGCAGTACTTGGATGCAGTCTCAAAGATGACAGAATGATCTCTGTTCATTTCCAAGGCAAACCATTCAATATCACAGTAATCTAAGTCTATTCCCCAACCAGTAATGCTAAAAAGCTGAGGTTGAATGGTTCTATGAAGACCTACAAGAACTTTTAGAACTAGCATCAAAAAAAGATGTCTTTTTCATTATAGGGGACTGGAATGCAAAACTAGGAAGTCAAGAAACACCTGCAGTAACAGGCAAATTTGGCCTTGGAATATGGAATGAAGCAGGGCAAAGACTAATAGAGTTTTCCAAGAAAATGCACTAGTCATAGCAAACAGCCTCTTCCAACAACACAAGAGAAGACTACACATGGACATCACCAGATGGTCAACACCAAAATCAAATTGATTATATTCTCTGCAGCAAATGATGGAAAAGCTCTATGCAGTCAACAAAAACAAGACAAGGAGCTGACTGTGGCTCAGATCATGAACTCCTTATTACTAAATTCAGACTGAAATTGAAGAAAGCTGGGAAAACTGCTAGACCAGGTATGACCTAAATCAAATCCCTTATGGTTATACACTGGAAGTGAGAAATAGATTTAAGGGCCTAGATCTAATATAGAGTGCCTGATGAACTATGGAATGAGGTTCGTGACGTGGTACAGGAGACAAGGATCAAGACCATCCCCATGGAAAAGAAATGCAAAAAAGCAAAATGGCTGTCTGGGGAAGCCTTAAAATAGCTGTGAAAAGAAGAGAAGGAAAAGTCAAGGAGAAAAGGAAAGATATAAGCATCTGAATGCAGAATTCCAAAGAATAGCAAGAAGACAAAAGAAAGACTTCCTCAGCGATCAATGCAAATAGAGGAAAAGAACAGAATGGGAAAAACTAGAGATCTCTTCAAGAAAATTAGAGATACCAAGGGAACATTTCATGCAAAGATGGGCTCGATAAAGGACAGAAATGGTATGGACCTAACAGAAGCAGGAGATATTAAAAAGAGATGGCAAGAATACACGGAAGAACTGTACAAAAAAGATCTTCATGACCCAGACAATCATGATGCTGTGTCACTCACCTAGAACCAGAAATCCTGGAATGTGAAGTCAAGTGGGCCTTAGAAAGCATCACTACAAACAAAGCTAGTGGCAGTGATGGAATTCCAGTAGAGCTATTTCAAATCCTGAAAGATGATGCTGTGAAAGTGCTGCACTCAATAGGCAAACAAATTTGGAAAACTCAGCATTGGCCACAGGACTGGAAAAGGTCAGTTTTCATTCCAATTCCAAAGAAAGGCAATGCCAAAGAATGCTCAAACTACCGCACAATTACACTCATCTCACATGCTAGTAAGTAATGCTCAAAATTCTCCAAGCCAGGCTTCAGCAATACGTGTACCATGAACTTCCAGATGTTCAAGCTTGTTTTAGAAAAGGCAGAGGAATCAGAGATCAAATTGCTAACATCTGCTGGATCATAGAAAAAGCAAGAGAGTTCCAGAAAAACATATATTTCTGCTTTAGTGAATATGCCAAAGCCTTTGACTGTGTGGATCAAAATAAACTGTGGAAAATTCTGAAAGAGATGGGAATATCAGACCAGTGACCTGCCTCTTGAGAAATCTATATGCAGGCCAGGAAGCAGCAGTTAGAACTGGACCTGGAACAACAGACTGTTTCCAAATAGGAAAAGAAGTGTGTCAAGGCTGTATATTGTCTCCCTGCTTATTTAACTTCTATGCAGAGTACATAATGAGAAATGCTAGACTGGAAGAAACACAAGCTGGAATCAAGATTTCAAGGAGAAATATCAATCACCTCAGGTATGCAGGTGACACCACCCTTATGGCAGAAAGTGAAGAGTTGCTGAAAAGCCTCTTGATGAAAGTAAAAGAGGAGAGTGAAAATTTGGCTTAAAGCTCAACATCAGAAAACAATGATCATGGCATCCAGTCCCATCACTTCATGGGAAATAGATGGGGAAACAGTGGAAACAGTGTCAGACTTTATTTTGGGGGGCTCCAAAATCACTGCAGATGGTGATTGCAGCCATGAAATTAAAAGATGCTTACTCCTTGGAAGAAAACTTATGACTAACCTAGATACTATATTCAAAAGCAGAGATATTACTTTGCCGATTAAGGTCCAATTCAAGACTATGGTTTTTCCAGTAGTCATGTATGGATGTGAGAGGTGGACTGTGAAGAAGGCTGAGCGCCAAAGAATTGATACTTTTGAACTGTGGTGTTGGAGAAGACTCTTGAGAGTTTCTTGGACTGCAAGGAGATCCAACCAGTCCATTCTGAAGGAGATCAGCCCTGGGATTTCCTTGGAAGGAATGATGCTAAAGCTGAAACTCCAGTACTTTGGCCACCTCATGTGAAGAGTTAACTCATTGGGAAAGACTTTGATGCTGGGAGAGATTGGGGGCAGTAGAAGAAGGGGACGACCGAGGATGAGATGGCTGGATGGCATCACTGACTCAATGGACGTGAGTCTGAGTGAACTCTGGGATTTGGTGATGGACAGGGAGGCCTAGTGTGCTGCGATTTATGGGGTCGCAAAGAGTCGGACACGACTGAGCTACTGAACTGAACTGAATCTCCATGCCTGGAGATATTTAGAACTTGTAATATATGACAATGTAGAATAGTTTTGTACTACAAAATCATTATTTTCTAATATAATATCATAAATATTTTTTTGCAGACTTTTCTTTTTTGAAGTTCTCAATGGATATCCCTTTCCTAAAGGTGTATATCTAAATCAATCTATCCATCACCAGCTAGGCTAATGAGCAGCACACTATGTCCAATTTTTATGGGTGATAAAGCTTAAAAGTCATCTAGATATGTAGATATACAAGTTTTATAGTGACAGAAGTTAAGACAAAAAATTGTTATATGAAAATAGCAATATGTAGAAACTGTGTTTCCCCTCCTGATTCTTATGGCTTGAGCTATATTTGTCAGGTTGCATGTGTACATGATTATTCTTAAAAGAATTGGTTTAAATCGATTCCCTTCCTGGTTAGTAGACATGTAGCTAAGTGGGGGTAAGAGAGACAACAGAGCCTGAAAGGAGATTTTTAGGTGAGATAAGGAAGATTACGGTGCTTTGGGAGATAAGCTGCCGTCAGATGAATATGTGCTAGAAGGATGGCTCCTGACAGCCGAACAGGAGAGATGAACAAGGAAAGCAAGAATTCCACCAATGGAAAACTGGGAGCATCTATTTCCCTTGCTCAAATGCCATGATTAGCTTCACGTGTTAGTAGTAAAAAGGAAAAGACAAATCAAAAATAAAGCAGAGCAAGTAAAAATGACGTTAAAAATTTAGAAGACAGAAAAATGATAAAGCTAAAGACAAATCTCAAAACATAGGTTTTTTTTTTTTCATATACTATTTTGGAATTGATATTCTATTAAAGTCAGAATTCAAATTTTAGTAGGAACAGAAGTAGAGAAAGAGGAAATTTTTTAAAATGCAATAAAAAGTGTATATTTCATACACAATATAAATGTATATGCATGTAATACATGTACATGAATATATTTTACATTTCCATATATACATGTATGAAGTGAAGTGAAGTTGCTCAGTCATGTCTGACTCTTTGCAACCCCATGGGCTGTACTCTGCCAGGCTCCTCTGTCCATGGGATTCTCTAGGCAAAAATACTGGAATGGGTTGCCATTTCCTTCTTCAGGGGATCTTCCTAACCCAGGAATTGATAAGAACTGTTTGTGACTCAATTAAATGTAAACAACAATCAGACAAAGTGGCTCCATTCTAAGTTCTAGAATCTCTTTTTCTTGTTAAATGTTATGTATTTTATGTCTTTGTTGCTGCACATGGACTCTCTAGTTAAGGTGAGTGGGGAATACTCCTCATTGCAGTACACAGGCTTCTTACTGCAGTGGCTTCTCTTGTTGTGGAATGCAGGTTCTAGGCTCACAGGTTTCAGGCTGTGGCTAACAGGCTCTAGAGCGCGGGCTCAGTAGTTGCGGCCTACAAGTTGTGCTGAGGCATATGGGACCTTCCCAGACTAAGGATCATACCTGTACTCCCCTGCCTTGGCAGGAGGCTTCTTAACCACTAGACCACCAGGAAAGCACTAGCATCACTTTAAAATCCTGTGTTCCTTGAGAGAGTTGAGTTTCTGATTATTTATAAACCCGGTTCATGATTTTAAATGTAACCCAGATAAAACTGTCTCCTTCTTGTATTAAATCTAGTTTCAGCCTAGAAAAATAAGAGGTTTTTCAAAAACATTAAAAAGCTATGGAAATCTTTGGTGGGGCTTTTGTCAGAACATCAAAGAGGAGATGACATAGCATATCATATTGCATTATTTGTTTAAAAATATCACTAAACATTTATTCTTACTAAAGTTCCACTTATAATGGCAACCTCGTTTATCTCTTTCCTCTGTGTGCCCTACTCACACTTACTCTGCTTCACTTTATTTCAGGTCCCTTTGACCCTTCCATGCCTTTGCCTCTATTTCTCTATAATTCTTCCTCATATACAAAGCACAGTTTTGAGGCTCAACATTTCAGGCAGAATTTGGCTGGGTGATTGTTGGGCTTCACGCTATGTCAACTGGAGGTCAATCAGTGGTATTTAGCTGGTCTATTCTGAAAGGTCCCAAAGTCTTACATATATAAGACTCCTCAGCAGTGATAAGGGAAAGCTAAACTTCCCTGGCTCTGCCTTTCCATGTGGTCACAGAGCTTCTCTATATAGTCTGTCCAGTTCAAGAGTCAACTCCCTACATGGCAACTCAACTAAACTCTTCTAGAGTCTCAAGAGGAAGCTGCAAGACCTTTTATACCTAGTATATAAATTAACATCATTTTCTCCCATTCCCTCCATTCCATTGTATTGATATCTACATTCCCTACATATTCCCTGGACTGCGAAATAACCATATATTCATTTAGTGGTCATGTCAAAAGTTAAGGATCATTTTTTTATTCTGATCCTTTTACTCTCCAAATCTCATCAGTAAGATTAAATAGATTATAACTTTTAATGGAGACTATTCCCAGCTGGCATCTTGCTGCTTAACTTGTCTTATTTTTCCCTCTGGTGTCCTTCAGTCTACCCTAGATAAAATTCTCAGAAACAAGAATAACTGAAAATCCCATGGTATTTTGTTCACTATATAACCTGTAGATTGACTTATACCTATCTATCAGTCTCGTTATCCTGTAGGCAAAATCCTAAAATGGCTCCCAAGATTTCCACACCCTGCTATATATGCCTTGTTCAATTTCCTTCCCCCTGAGTGTGAGTGATACTTAAAAATTTCCTTTGAATAAGATAAAAGTAATGGTTTATCCCTTCATGATTATCTTATATTACAACAAAGGTGAGAAGACTTTTCAGGTGTAACTAATATCTTTAATTTATTACTAAGAGATATTTTCCTGAATAGTCATGACCTAATTACATGCTCTTGAAAATATGTTCTATTGCTGGCCAAGAAGAAGCAAAGAGTTTTAGTATGAATTCTAATGGGGAGGAACAGCCTCTAGGAATTGGTGACCTCAGTCTTAAAACTGTAAGAAACTCAATTCTGAGTTTGAATAAACTTAGAAGACTCCTCATTCCAGATAGGATCACAGCCTGGTCAACATCCTGACTGGGAAAGATTGAGGGCAGGAGGAGAAGGGTTTGACAGAGGATTAGATGATTGGATGGCATCATTGACTCAATGGACATGAGTTTGAGATGGTGAAGGACAAGTAAGCTTGGCATGCTGCAGTCCATGGAGTCACAAAGGGTTGGACACAAATAATCGACTGACAACAACAAGACCCTGATCAGAGGAATTAGTACTTGGATTTCTTTCAGGTGGGAGCTGTGAAATAATAAAAGTGTGTTGCTTTAAGAGGTTAAGTTATTTAACAATTTCAATTTAAAATATTTCAGTTTAAAATATTTCAATGGGTTTCCAGGGCCCTTGGGATAAAGTCTTCAGTATAGCTTACAAGATGCTCCCTGCAGAGGGCTCTGCCCCTCTCTCCAGCCTCCCCTCTTACAGATTCTCTCTTGATGCACAGGGGCCAGTTATTTAAGGCTTCTTTCATTTTTTTCACAACTCAGACTCTCTCTTGCCTTCACGGTTTTACACTCATCTGATCAACTCCACCGTCTCACTGATACCAGTCTGATAAAAACCACAGTCAACTTTTCCCTGAATTGCTCTAATCATCTCCAACTGATCCCCATGCCCTTTCCCCTTCCCACTCCCACTACAGCCTGCAAGACAGAGTTGTTAAACTAAAAATGTTAAAATATAGGTCAGATAAAAACCCTACTCCACTCAGAACTTCACAAAGTCTCTCATTTCTCTTTGGTTTTTTACTTTGGTAAAAACCATAGTTGTCAAAATGGCTTCAAAGACGGCACACAGTCTTATCCTTTATTGCCTCTCTAATCTAATTTTTTTCTGTTTCCCCTGCTAAGCTCACTTCGCTCTAGCTTCTACTTTTTTAATTTTATTTTATTTTTTTCCTTTTCTTTATACTTCAGCTTGTTCTGCCTGAGAGCCCTATTGTACCTTCTACCTGAAATGCTCTTCCCACTGGTAGACACATAGCTTATACTCATTTCCTTCTGGTCACTCAAATGTCAACTTACCATTGTGTCCTTTCTTGACCATGTTATTTGGAATAGCCACATCTCCCAGTACTTCTTAAATCCTTTCCTTTTTTTCTTCTCTATACTACTTAGAATGGTCTCTAATTCTGTATGCACACGGTTGTTTCCTGTGTGTTTGCCCCCTAGAGTGTAAGCTCCCAGGAAGATATGGATGCCGGTTCCCATCACTGCTAGATCCCCAGTACCTAGAGCAATGACTAGTACATAGTAGAAAGTGAATAAATGTAAAAAAGCTTTAACTAAAAAATAGCTTCACTAAAAAAAATAGTTTCACTAGTACAACATTGTAAATCAATTAAACTCCAATTTTAAAAATTCTATTATTTTTTCCTAACACTCTCCTCTCCCTTTCTCCTCCAACTCCCAAAAAGCACACTTTTTTTAGTCTTCTAATTAAATTTTATTAACCCCCCCATTTCTAGAATAGATCATGTCTCTCTAAAAAACATTTTTACATAACCCTATATGTAGCATAATTATATTTAGTTATGCAACCCACTCCAGTATTCTTACCTGGAGAATCCTGTGGGCAGAGGAGCCTGGAGGGCTGCTGTCCATAGGGTCTCACAGAGTCAGACACGACTAAAGCGACTTAGCAGCAGCAGCAACTGCTGCTACTAACTGTTACTTTCAATTGTCAAATGTATACCCCCAAAGATAGGTAAGTACCAGTATTCATTATTTGATTCTTTGTAACTGACATAGTACCTGGGACACACTATGTTAGCAGTAAGGTATATAGCATATAAAATACATAAGCAAACCAAATGGATGATTTTTTCTTTTCTTTAATTCCTCCCTTCAAACTGTTTTCCTTAGCAGGATGTCTAGCAGATAACTATTGCTAGGTACATATTTGTTGACTGATTCATCTGTTAATTGAAAGATCTTTTAAGTATACTGATTTACATAAAGGTAAGGAGTTTGAGATGTCATTCTGCTTTGTAAAACTAAATGCCTTTACATATTCAGCACTAGAAAATAATAAGTGACTCATGGACTCAAGTACCACAATAATACCTGAGAGGCAGAAATTTAACGTGAAAGCAACAACCAACCAAATCATGAAGCAATGAGGTGGAGCCACAGATTTCAGCCATGGATGGAGATAAGTAGGTGTCTCCATGATCCAAAAGACTATGTAAAAATTAAGGATTAAAAATGAACGATAATTTATAAGGCATATTTGTATGAAATGAATGCTTCCAAGGTGTCAGTCATGTCATTTTGAGATTAAAGAAGACACACACACAGCTTAGGACAATGTAGCTTTCTTTTTAAAAAAATTTAAATAACATTTTTCCTTTAGAGTTTTAAAATATATGAATTAGTAACAGACTGTGTTTATCATCAAAAGGATATGGTAACAATCTCCATTTGAAAAAAAACATGGCATCTCTACTTCAAACACATCACCTGACATGCTGCCCTTATATGTAAAGCAATGAACACAGGATTCTGGGTCAAAGCTGAATTCCTCCATTACCAATCTCTCATAATTTGTTAAGATCTAACTTACAACAGAAGAGGAATTTTTCATTCTGTTTCAATTGCTTATAATGCATCTATTCAGACCCCCTCAAACTTCATAACAATTTAAATAAACCATTTAACCAATATTAGGGGCTTCCCTGGGGCTCAGACAGTAAAGAATCTGCCTGCAGTGCAGGAGACCTGGGTTTGATGCCTGGGTTGGGAAGATCCCCTGGAGGAGAGAATGGCTACCCACTCCAGTATTCTTGCCAGGAGAACTACATGGACAGAGGAGTCTGGTGGCTACAGTCCATGGGGTCACAAACAGCAAATAACACTTTCACTTTCACCAGTGTTAACTATTTAATAAACCATATAAAGAAGTGAATCCTTCCGCTTCTACTACTCTTCCTGCCATTGTTATTCAAATATTTAACATATCCAATTTCAGTTCAATTCAGTTCAGTTCAGGTGCTCAGTCGTGTCCGACTCTGTGACCCCATGAATCACAGCACTCCAGGCCTCCCTGTCCATCACCAACTCCCAGAGTTCACTCAGATTCACGTCCATCGAGTCAGTGATGCCATCCAGCCATCTCATCCTCGGTCATCCCCTTCTCTTCCTGCCCCCAATCCCTCCCAGCATCAGAGTCTTTTCCAATAAGTCAACTCTTCACATGAGGTGGCCAAAGTACTGGAGTTTCAGCTTAGCGCAAAACAAATGACTTATTAGTAGCAACAAGACAAGGAATATATTGCTTAATAAAGAGTGTTTTTAATATTTCAGTCTTCCCAACTGAAGAAATTTATAGACACTTAAGCTTAGTATACACACTGCAGTTTTATAAACTTGTGTATAATATATTATGTACTCATATTTAGTGGAATGCTGTTTTCCAGCATCCTTTAATAGCTTCATTTTGTGGAACAGGATTTATTTATTTCAATGCTGTCAGTTTTATAATAGTTCTTGTGTGTCATTTAGAGGCATCCATCCAACATAATGATAAATTATGAAGAAAGAGAACACCAGGATAAATAGCCACAATAAGAGAAGGTAGATATAGCAAATGCCACTTCTTAATTCTCTTAATCATCGTTAAAGCTTCATTTTCTATGCAAAATTTTTTCCAATCTGTCATTAGGCTCTACAATGAAAGAATCACAAGTGAAACCGTATTTTCTACCTTAGTGCCAGACATTTAAGGAAGAGAGAAAGGAAAGGTTGTGGTTTGGGATAATAAAACCAGACTTCTTAGAATGTGAAAATGAGTGATGTAGTCTTATTTTTATTTTTCCTCACACCTATTTAATTCCATAGTCCCTTCTACACTTAATGAGTACCTTGAGTCTTCCCATCTAATTACCAACTGAGTTATTGTCTAACAGACAATGTACCACAAACTTGAACCTCAACAACAAAACTGAAGTGGGAAAATAATCAGTGTGAGGACATTGAAATCAAAACTTCCCAAGGGATGCAGAGATGACAGATCAAGGCTGAGTAGTATATGTCTGTCAAACACACACAACCATGCCGTTCCTTTGAGGATTGTTATTTGGGGGCAAAATGGGACTTCATTAGGGAGTTAAGCTACATAGTAAAGGAAACATCTCTAACTTTCTACTTTCTCTAATAATTTTTTTTCATAGAATTCAAGGAAAAATTGATTAGCATTTTGACTTTACAATGGCTTGAGGCCCTAGGTCAAAAGAACATTCTCCATTAATGTTAGCTACTTTATGGATCTCGTTACTAATCTATAGTCCTTGCATAAAATTATGATATGCCTTATTACATGAAATTGTGATTTATAAATGATAGCAGTGTAAAAGTGTCACTAATTCATAATTTTAGAGAGTATAGCTCAACAAAATTTTCTCTGATATGCTTTATGAAACAGGAAAAAATTCAAGCCCTTTAATTAATAACCTGCCCTGGAAAACCATCTTTCTAGAAGAGTACTGAAAAGACTTCAGGATAGCCAATAATAGCCTGACATACTCTTTTATTTCAAAAGGAATCATTTGCTATTAATAATGGTAAGCAGGGTTTCTGGACATTTAATGGGAGCATCATTCCTTTAACTTGTCAGTTGGTTTTATGTTATAAAGAGGAGGTGATGGGGTGAACCAAGCTTGCAGGCATATATAACATTATGGAAGGTGAAGAATCTACGATGCTTCATCAGACAAGCCATTTCATTTTGTCATTGAGCCATAGCAAAGTCATTGCTATCTGAGGAATTATTGTGAAGTTATCATTTGCTGTCTCAGGTTTTATAAAACTACATTAAATGTTAGAAATCAGTTTCTATAATTGTATCATATATTGGAAATTAAATGCAAATATGTAAAATATTGTCTTACATTAAAAATAGGACAGGTATATTAATTTTAATTTTTTCAGCAAAATTAGGAATACTACAAACAAAATTTTCACAACTTGATATTACTGCTGGTTGGTGAAAATATATCCAAACAAGACCCTAAGGGGTCTTCCTGGGACAGACTCCTCCCCCATTATCCTCGGCTTTAACTCCTCTCTGAAATATCTAGATAATGATAACTGACATATATTTCCTGAGTTTTTCAGATGCTAAAACCACCACCAAGTGAAAGAGATTTAATGATCATGAGCACTTGGCTCCCAGGCCTATTAGTACTTAAAGACTGATCACCAAGAATCAGAGAATTGTGCACAAGCTGGTCACACACCCTGGGAGATCCCTCCTTCACTTTGCCTTTAAAGATGCTTTGCTAAAACCCTGAGAGATTTGGGAGTTCCTAAGCATGAGCACAAGCCATCCATTCTCCTTACTTGTCCCTGCAATAAACCTTTCTCTGCTCCACATTCCAACATTTTGGTATGTCTGGCCTCACTATGTGTTGGGCACACAAACTTGTGTTTGATAACAAAATTATAGGTAGACTGAACATATTCTTCCATCCCCTGCTCAAAT
This sequence comes from Procapra przewalskii, assembly GCA_006410515.1. NCBI lineage: Eukaryota > Metazoa > Chordata > Mammalia > Artiodactyla > Bovidae > Procapra > Procapra przewalskii. The sequence continues at coordinate 4,138,410 of SJYF01000210.1, forward strand.
CCTCTCCCCTCCCAGCAGTAAGCAAATCTTCTAAAATACTAAGGAACATTACAACAGCAACAAATAATTAGGATATAGAAACTGATGGACATAGAACCACACATGCTAGAATATTTGCATACCACTCATCTAATACCTTGAGAAGTAAAACCCCCGAGAAAATGAAAAAGAGAGGTTTTCACCAAAATTTTATGAATTCTAATATTATAGGAAAATTTATCATGTTCACTAATATTATAAATAAACTTCTCATGTGAGATGCTCATTCAGTTACAAAAATATTTAGAAGAGAGATTTGTTCACTTTGTAGAAAGAACTATGAATAAGACAACTTTCATTGAGCTATCTTATCACATCATAGCTAGTAATGACAAACACACACACACACATGTAGGTAATATCTTAATCACATATATTATAGAAAAGGTAATGTGCTATAAGGAAGAAATAAAAAAGCATCCTGACATAGAAGGTGGGGAGGACGGGATTGTGTTCATATAAGATCTTTCCAACAGAGCATTTAGCTGAACCCTGAATGACAAGAATAGAATAAACAGAGAATACTGAAGGGAAGCCTTCCAGGCAAGAAGAACATAAATGGCAGTTGCTCCCTGCGCACAGTGCTAATAGGTTCTAGGATCTTGCCATACATTTGCAGCCTACCAATATTATGAGATCGTCAGCATCTACCTAAATACCAAATGCTTGAGCATCAGACTTTCTACATCAAAATCCTGAAACTCTGGAGTGCTGAATTCTAGCATGTTCACAGCGCACTTAGATAAACTAAGGATTACAACCCAGTTAGCTATGGTTTAAAACAAAGAAAACACAGATGTCTGGACATTTAGAAGTGTTTTGCTTCGAAATGTTTCTAGCAGTGAGTAAGCAATGGAATAACATTTGAAATTTTTCCTTCTTCCAATTTCACCTCTAACTTTATTTAATAGCAGAACTCATTTAGTATTATTTCTCAAAAAAAAAAAAAAATACTACGGAAAATCCTAAAGGGAAAGGTTAACAGAACGTGTAAAATGTGAATGTATATCATGTGAAATCACTCAGTTGTGTCCAACTCTGCGACCCCATGGACTTAGCCCACCAGGCTCCTCTATCCATGGAATTTTCTAGGCAAGAGTACTGGAGTAGGTTGCCATTTCCTTCTCCAGGGGATCTTTCAACCTGGGGATCGAACCCAGGTCCCCCACATTGCAAGCAGATGCTTTACCATCTTTGAATGTGCTCATGAATCCTTAGCATCACCATACCTAAATCAGAAAATCTCACCCCAGAGATAGTATCCAATAAGGAGGCTGATCTGGGTTCAATCTAGAAGTCCAACACTTGTCTTTTGTTAATAACATGCCCTTCAACTGTCCACAAACTCGATAAAAGAAGTGGACAAAAAATCAGTGTTTCTCAGTGGACACAATATTGGGGATGAGAACGATGTTATGAAGTAATGTCCCTCTTATAGTATGTTAAGGGTGCCTGCCTCTCACCCACTAAATGTCACAGCAGCTACTCAGTCTTTGTGACAAATAGAAAAATGAAGTGTTTTCACACATTTCCAAGTGTTTATAGGCCTGAATAATCATTTTTTAAACAGTTTTCTTAATAACATTCTCCTGTGTGGTATTCATTTGTGTTACAAAGAGAAAAAGTGTTTTCAGGCCAAGCATTCTGTTTGTCATATAATGTACCAAATAGTAAAGTAGATTTCTTTTTGTAGGAATTTTCCAGATCTTAATGATAACTGCAAATTTTAAAAAGAAGAGGATGAGGCAAAATGTTTATAAAGTGTTCCAAGCTTATTTAATAAAAAAGTTTTTAAAATCATGTATGAGAAATTATCATTAATTTAATTCTTTAAATTATCATTCAAACTGATATCACATCACATATGATATAGGTGACAATTTTATTCACCCTGATTTTAGAGATTCAATTTGAAAACCTGAAAAACCTGCAGAAAAGAAAGCAAATATGCAACATATTTTATATACATAAAGTCAAACAGATAATGTAATGATAGTATGTTAATGTAATGATAGTATGTTCCCATATTCACAAAAGGAAGGTAACATAACATATCAGTTTCTATGTTAAATCTTTTTCTTCTGTATTCTTTTGATAATAGCCCTACAAGGAAACTAATTATCTTTAATCTACTATTGGGGAAGTGGAGAAAGAAAGAGATGACTTTTTCTGTTATGGTCTAGATTAAGATCATGTGAAAAAAATCCAAAATGCAGTGATTCAAATAAGACAGAAGTCTATTTCTCTTTTATGTCATAGGTAGCATGTAGATGGGAGAAGGCAATGGCACCCCACTCCAGTACTTTTGCCTGGAGGGTCCCATGGACGGAGGAACCTGGTGGGCCACAGTCCATGGGATCTCTAAGAGTTGGACACAACTCAGCGACTTCACTTTCACTTTTCACTTTCATGCATTGGCAAAGGAAATGGCAACCCACTCCAGTGTTCTTGCCTAGAATCCCAGGGACGGGGAGCCTGGTGGGCTGCCGTCTGTGGAGTTGCACAGAATCAGACATGACTGGAGAGACAGCAGCATCAGCAGCAGCATGTAGACGAGTGGTCAAGAGTCAGTAGATGGCTCACATTTACAAAATCACCATCAAGGAGCCAGTTTCCTCCTCTTATTTCTCTGAAATCCTCTAGTATTGTTTTTATTTGCATGATTGATGGTGGTTCACCAGAACCATTGCTATAGTCCAGTCCAAGGAAGTGAGAAAATGTTGAGAGAAGACAAGCCTCAGAGAAAGTGACCAAAAATTTCAAATATTACCTATTGGCAAGGGAGTCTAATAAATGTAGTTAACATGTGTTCTCCTAGGGGAGAAGTGGTATTACTAGAAGGAAGAAAGAGACAGTGGGTACTAGAGAAGAATTGGCAGTCTCTGTTATTAGAGAAACAGAAAAAGATTGAAACAAAGCGAGAGCGAGAAGACACATTTACATTGAAACATAATACCCCTCAATATGCAAACCAAAATGTTTAATGATAACAGTTCAGTTCAGTTCAGTTGCTCAGTCGTGTCCAACTCTTTGTGATCCCATGACCCACAGCACGCCAGGCCTCCCTGTCCATCACCAACGCCGAGAGTTCACCCAAACTCATGTCCATTGAGTTGGTGATGCCATCCAACCACCTCATTCTCTGTCATCCCCTTCTCCTCCTACCCTCAATCTTTCCCAGCATCTGGGTCTTTTCAAATGAGTCAGTTCTTTGCATCTGGTGGCCAAAGTATTGGAGTTTCAGCTTCAACATCAGTCCTTCCAATGTACACCAGGACTGATCTCCTTTAAGTTGGACTGGTTGGATCTCTGTGACAATAGCAATGATAATCAAACAGCCATCAAAGCCTTACAGTGTTCTAAATGCTTTGCATACATACATTAACTCATTTAATTCTCACAACAACCCTATGGTGTGCATGCTATTACTGTTGCTACTTTATGAATGACAATTGTAGTGAGATTTGGTGATCTGTGAAAGGCACAACTAGCAGAGGGTACCCAGAATTCTAGAATAGGCTGCCTGATTCTGGAATCTATGAGCTTCAGTGTCCTTCTCTGCTGCTTATTCAAGTCCATTTTCCCACAAATAGAAGGCTTCTTGATATAATTTCATCATTTTTATGTTTCTGACTATGTTATGAACCAAATTAACGAGTTTTTTTAAGAAAAAGTGGATAGATGAGGATTTAATACTGTGATAAATAAATTTTCTGTTGTCTATTTAAATTATAGTAGAAGTAATGAGGAACAGACTTATCTAAATCTAGATGGCACTGAACTGTATTAAACTAACAGCTATCATTTCATGACATTTCACCATCATTTGGTTTCAGGATTCAGTGTGATTTGTCTTTGCTTAGAAAATCACCACTCACAGGAAACCTGTTATGATAGACTGCTTAGCAAAGGTACAAACACACCTAGGTCCTTAGATTTTTTTTTTTAATTGATATTCTTTCAGACTGTAAATAGAACATTAATACATAGTAGCTTGGGATATCTTCAAAAGCCCAAATATTTGGCATCAATTTAACAGATCATATGTAACTCAATTCTGGCAATCACTCCCCCCCAAATATGTTGGTAAGTGGTTTGGTCAACAAGTGGTGTCCAACTCTTGTGACGCCATGGATTGTAACCTGCCAGCTCCTCTGTCCAAGGGTTTTTCCAGGCAAGAGTACCAGAGTGGGTTGCTTTTTCCTTCTCCAGGGGATCTTCGCAACCCAGGGACTGAACCCAGGTCTCCTTCATTGCAGGCAGATTCCTTGACGTCTGAGCCACCAGGGAAGCCTGGGTAATCATTCAGTGTTCCTAACGTGGGTAGCTCTGTGGGTGTCCTCCTCTTTGTTCACAGCAGAAGGCACTTATGAATGAAACAGCATTGCTCTGAATCAGGACAGTGCTGATAGGAGAGTAGTGGTATTAGTATCAAAGCCACACCAGGGATCTTGGTGTACTCCATGTACACTGTTCTTATTCGGAATCCAGCAGAAAAAGCCTAACCATGGAAGAAAGAGGATGGAAATGCTCAATATTTCAGCACTGTTTTGAGCTATAAAGAGGAACTAAAAAATCTGAGGCAAACACTGACTGCAATACCACTCCCTATCATGCTCCATGACTGTGGTTCTGTGCTGGCAGCTCAAAGGTACATTCTCAGCTAATTTACTTAGGAACCCCACCTAGAGGAACCAATTTAATACAAAGTCTATTGATATAGAGACTATAATTTTTCTTATTTCTAATACAACCTCCTCATATTTATACCCCATCAAGAGCCTGAATTAGCTAGTTGAATATAGGTCATTGCACAAATATTACTAACAAAATCAGCGTAAAGTGCTCCTTTTATTCATTAATAAGACTCAAAATCTAAAGTATAAGGTTCAGATTTCTAAACTCAGGGGTGACTTTTAAAAATTTTATTAAGCCATTATAAGACCTCTAAATTATCCAGACTCTGCTGCACAGGGGAGAATTTTTCAACTAGATGTCATTTGGTTCTTGCTCTTTTTATTTTTTCCAGCAATTTGCTCTAATAATAGCTCTAAATTACTGTGTATTAAAATGCTTAACTTGGTTTTCATTCAATAGTGTTGGAAAATAACATTTCTTTCACAAATATAAGGCATAGGTATGTCCTTGAAATCTTTAAGTACACAAATATTCTCTCTAGTTTAACTGAGATATTCCCCAAAGTGAGAATTGTAAATAGATTATTGTTCTAAGTATAGATATTTTTTATTACACGTACAAGTAATTTCTTACCTCAGGAGAAGTAGAAGAGGGTTATAATATCTATTGAATCTTGATTATTTATTCTAAAGTTTGACCTAACATGCATGAGCAAATGGAAGTCACATAAATTCCAGTGATTTCTTTTTTCCACTGCTTTTTAAGGTTAAATTTTAGCAGAATCTACCCGATAAAAATTATAAAATAAACCCTAGTCTCTGCTCTTCTCACTCCCCCCACATCCCCTCCTTTCCCTCTCCCTATCCACATCAGTACTAATTGACACAAATTTTTCTCAGAACAAAATACCCTTTTAAAAATATTCTTTTAGTGTTTTCTTAAGAATATAATTTACAACCAAATTAAAACAGCATCATCCTTTTTCCTTGCCAGTAGAATTAGGGGCATCAATGTCTTTGAAACATTATTTTGGAGCCGTATAGCAAAGGTAAACATTATCAAAGTATAACTTTCAAAATTACAACTAAAAGATGGCAA
>SJYF01000210.1:4182746-4192876 GCA_006410515.1 Procapra przewalskii
AAGTAGTTGGTCAGTCATTTTAAATTATGCACCCATGAAGAGATGTTCTTTTTAAAAAGAAAAGCTGTATGATATAACACCTGATAAAACACCACCATATGGTAAAATCAATGTTTAATATCTCGGTAAACAAAAACACTTCATAGGCTTCATGACATTTAAAATAACTAAATCAGGGAGAGCAAGTAAATTTTCATGTGTAGCTTTCCTACTATGTTTCAGGATTCTATACTTATTACTTGCTCACTTTAAATAAAGAGTACACCTTTTCTTAATAACTATACTTGTTTTTGGTAAAGACTGGAACTATGTGAAGCAAAACTAACAAAAACAACAATTTTTAAGGCTTTAATATATAGGTAATGCCAAAGAATGTTCAAACTCCCACACAATTTCACTCGTCTCATATGCTAGCAAAGTAATGTTACAGCCTCATGTTCTGGGAAGCAGTCTCACTCAGGACAATGCAGATAGTGGAGTGCAGCTTATTACACCAGTGGGCCCAAGAGAGTCTCCTCTTAGCAAAGGACCCCGACCAGCGTTTGTGAAAATCTTTTATACCCCATGTATATGTGTCTGAACCCACCACCCCAAATTCTTTGAAACTTACATAAACAAAGGAAAGGTATATACAATCACAATAACCCCATCGTTCACGTGTTATATGTTCAGACAGTTAATAATCAATAAGCCCGTGGTTACATTCCAAACAATTAATAATCAATAAGCTTGTGGTTACATTCTGATAGATATAGAAAAAATTTATGACCTGTCTAGAGGCAGGGGTGATTAGAGATTTTTTTCTCTTAGGAGATGAGTAACCTGGATGTGATCTTCAAGATTTCCCTGTCTACCAGGGGTCTTATCCTCTGATGTAGTTTCCATAGGCACTAAACACAGAGTTCAGAGTCCATTGGAGAGGTGGCCGAGCATGATCAGCATAAACAGGCCTAAAATGGAGTCCAGGCCCTATGAATTCCTTCTTCAGTAATGCTTAAAATTCTCTAAGCCAGGCTTCAACAGTACCTGAACCGTGAACTTCCAGAGGTTCAAGCTGGATTTAAAAAAGGCACAGGAACCAGAGATCAAATTGCCAACATCTGCTGATTATAGAAAAGGAAGAGAGTTCCAGAAAAACATCTACTTCTGTTTATTGACTATGCCAAACCATTAACTATGCAAATCACAACTAACTGTTGAAAATTCTTAAAGAGATGGGAATACCAGACCACCTGACCTGCCTCCTGAGAAACCTGTATGCAGGTCAAGAAGCAACAGTTAGAATTGGACATGGAACAACAGACTGGTTCCAAATTGGGAAAGGATTATGTCAAGGCTGTATATTGTCACCCTGCTTATTTAACTTACATGCAGAGTACATCATGAGAAATGCTGGGCTGCATGAAGCACAAGCTGGAATCAAGATAGCTGTGAGAAATATCAATAACTTCAGATATGCAGATGACACCACCCTTATGGCAGAAAGTGAAGAAGAATTAAAGAGCCTCTTGATGAAAGTGAAAGAGGAGAGTGAAAAAGTTGGCTTAAAACTCAACATTCAGAAAACTAAGATCATAGCATCTGGTCCCATCACTTCATGGTAAATAGATGGGGAAACAATGGAAACAGTGACTAACTTTATTGTCTTAGGCTCAAAAATCACTGCAGATGGTGACTTTAGCAATGAAATTAAAAGATGCTTGCTCCTTGGAAGAAAAGCTATGACCAACCTAACAGCATATTAAAAATGAAGAGACATTACTTTGCCAACAAAGAGCTGTCTAGTTAAAGCTATGGTTTTTCCAGTAGTCTTGTATGGATGTGAGAGTTGAACTATAAAGAAAGCCGAGTGCTGAAGAACTAATGCATTTGAACTGTGGTGTTGGAGAAGACTCTTGAGAGTCTCTTGGACTGTAAGGAGATCCAACCAGTCAATCCTAAAGGAAATCAGTCCTGAATATTCATTGGAAGGACTGATGTTGAAGCTGAAAATCCAATACTTTGGCCACCTGATGAGAAGAACTAACTCATTGGAAAGGCCCTGATGCTGGGAAAGATTGAGGGCAGGAGGAAAATAGGGTGACAGAGGATGAAATTGTTGAATGGCATCACTGACTCAATGGGCATGAGTTTGAGTAAGCCCCGGGAGTTGTTGATGGATAGGGAAGGCTGGCATGCTGCAGTCCATGGGGTCACAAGGAGTCAGACATGACTGAGCAACTGAATTGAACTGAATATATACTTTAAATCTCTTTTTTTGTGGTGGCTGCTTCTAAGTTATTAATAGTAAATATTTTACAATCAGCTTTGTTGTCAATTCAGTGAAATCTATACCCTAATATAAGGACAAAATTTTCTTTTTCTCCTTCATTCCATCAAATAGCAGATTTTTTTTTCTTTCTTTTTTTTTCTTTCTTTGTCAAATATCCTATAATGTCTTACTGGTTTCTTTGTCTCTGCCAAATATCCTACAATGTCTTATGGTTTCTTTTCCTTCCCAGACTGGCCACATGTTTGTCAAGTAGTGGCTACCTACATCCCAGCATAACCTATTGTTGATACATGTCTGAGCTTACTGCTCACCACGTTAAGGGTGAATTTCACCTGTGGAGCATTTTGGCAGTGTCTGGGAAAGGAGAGAGAAAAGTGTGAACTGAAAATATCTCCTGCAATGTTAATGAACAAGAAACTTCACAGTCATCAACAATTTCTGGCCTCCAAATGTGAATGAGGGCTCCCAAGTGCTATCCAGAGGATGGTGGCACCTTCCATGGGGACTGCTGTGGAGCTGGGGTAATGCAAGAAGCAAGGTGAGCCAGGAAACTGAATTGGCTCCAGATTGCTGAGGTGCATGTGAAAGGAATGAATTCGATGAGCCCAGAGGCTTGCATCTTCCCCGACATAGAACGCTAAATTCCTTAACTTGATATGTGACCTTTGATATTCAGAATGCCTGCTCCCTTTGTCATAAACGTATATACATCCTGACTTCCCCTCCTGCCTCCTTGGAGCAGTTTTCTCAGAGCTACTGAGATACTGTCTCCCAAGCTCAGAGTCCTAAATATGTCCCATCAAAATAACTCTACTTTCATGTTGTGACTATATTTTTTAGTTGACAAAGGCAAGGTGTGAATTTGTTGAAAACGGGACGCTTGGCTTAAGGAAGGTCTATCATAGGCAGGAAGACACTGGATTTGATTAGGATTGTCCGGTCAATCATGATCAACAATGAAACTGGTGGAACCTACAAATTTTGAAGTGAAATATTCAAATGATGCTAGGGCATGATGGTGTCTTTTGATGCCTTCCTTTGGTGGAGTTGATGGAATATTCTTTAAGTTCCTCTAATATACAATTAAACCATTTTACAGGTAAGGACTTAGTGTAAAAGTCAAGTACTGCTAATGAATACAGTTGAACGGCAAAATCATGCATTTTTCTATGTCCATGCTGAGCACTGGGGGGAAGTTATAAATGATTATGACACTATTGCTCTCAGCACATGCATGCACACACATACACCCACATGCATATATAAATTAAGTGCCCAAATAAGTCATTCCTAACAGTGTCTATCAGTTATAGCTACTATTATCTCAAAACTGACTAAAAAAGTATGGTCTACATATATTAACAATGAAGCTACTGTTTCCCCAAGAAGATAAACTAGGTAAAGTTTTGTTAAGTTACTTTTTACTGTTTTATGAGTAGTTAGTTCTCTCTTAGCAACAGATTTAACCTCTTGAGAGCCATTTTTAAACTGTTCTGAAAAAGGTTGCTAAGTGAATCAAAAATATCAGGAATTAAATTTTAACTTGTAATCCCACCTTGCCTTTTGTATATGGAGTTGACTTCAGTCTCTCTTCCCTTCACTATAGTTTTGATCCCTGTTTCAACAGAATAAGGTCTTCCTTGCCTATTAAACTGTCCTATTCAATTTTTCTTTGGCATAAAGCATTATTTGACATCTTGAAATTGACACTGGGGAGCTCTCCTGGGTACAAATCCTCTCCCAGTTCTATTTATTGCTTGTAGGAAATAGGGTTCATTCAGCCTCTTTGACATTTCCTTGAATTTCAAAGAGCAGGTTCACATAGTTTCTAATCAAGAAAGGGAGGGAATGCACAAACAAAGGAGGAACAATCAAGAAACAATAGTGCAGGGACTTCCCTGGTGGTCCAGAGGTTTAGGCTATGAGCTACCAATGCCACAGGTGTGAGGTTCGATCCCTGCTTAGGGAACTAAGATCCCCATGCAGCACAACCAAAAAGTTTAGGAAAAAAATAATACTGGAGGGTCCTTGTTCCTCCTCAAGGGACATACATAACAACACTCTTGAGTTCTTCTGCAGGAACTAAGGTCCCTACTAAGGTGGATGGTACCTTTAGGCTGAGCAAAAGATCCCTGGAACATCACTCTATCATCTTACCATCAACCAATCAGAAGAAAATTTGCAATAGTGGAAGATAATGAAGACTCTGACCATACCCACCCCAACCCCAAAGATTAACTTCCCTTTAAAAACTTTCATGGTCAAACAGACTCTTTGTAGTTGATTTATGGACAGGAGTCTGACTTCATCCCAAGTTGCTGGTCTCCTAAATAAAGAAATCTGTCCTTTCCAATCAACAATATCTCTCAAGTATCAACTTTCATGTAGTGAGCATGAACCTAAGTCTGGTAAAATCTCAACTACATTGCTTGATCTTTTCAGAGATGTGAATGTCTCCAGCAAAAAGCCCACATTCCCCTTTTAACTTGCTATTACCACTCTATGTGATTATATTGTTGGGACCTGATGAATGCCATGTCAGGGCTCAGGGGCCTAGGTAGGCCTGAGTTTCATTCACAAAGAAGATGAATCACTGCCCAGAAGGAACTGAGGTCATCTTCAGCTGATTTGGCCAATCGGCATAACCCCCGTAGCCTGATCTGAACCTATCAGGACAAGGATGGAAATCCCCTCAGAAAGGCTGCCGGTGTGCGAAAATTTAGCCAATTAGTATATGCCAAGAAACCTTTGTAACCAATCCGCCCTTGCCAACCCCTTGTCTTTGTCTTAAACCTATAAATACTGCTGTAATAAAGGGCTCGGGGCTCTTGCTCAACTCCCCTGCACTGGAGGTGGCCTGAGCCCTAGCTCGAGCTAGATATAAAACCCCTTTCTGCTTTTTGCATTGTAGTGGATGTCTTGTTCTCTCAGTTTGGGGATTCAAACTGCGGGCATAACAATATCATACACTATTATCTCTAAAATGTATATAGCTGTTTATATACACATAAGATTTGATTTCCTCTTTTATAAAAAATGAGTCTCTTTTATACAGTACAATTTTGGAAAAAAATATGACTATAAATAAACATTTAGAAACTAATATTTACTGCAATGTTATCATAACATTAATATCAAAAAATTCCCCTCCTTCAAACTCAAGAATCAGTTTGTCATAAGCCATTACTTACAGCATGTTTTTCAAATGTTTATAAAAACTTTCAATCTTTGTATATAAGAATACTCAATTTTATTATTCCCCATGATATTTATTAAAATAGTTCATATTTCAAATTAATGAATTCCATATTCTTTCAATTTATTTTATTTTGTCTCTTCAGAAATATTTTTTGTTTGCTTAATTTCTTGTTTTGTTATTACGCTGACATAATCATTTCCTAAGACATCTTTAACCTTGAGCTTATAAAGAAGTATCCACTTAACTATGCCATGTTTGCAATGCCATTATCACATAGGATGTGTGTAAATAACTGAACAGTATTCTACTGGGGCCTTCACAGGTAGTCTCTTCTCCCATAATCCTCTGCTTTTGCTCCTCTCTGAAATACCTAGATAATAGAACCAGATATACATTTCCTGAGTTGTTTTAAAGATACTAAGTACAGTTCAGTTCAGTCGCTCAGTCGTGTCCGACTCTTCGCAACCCCCTGAATCGCAGCACTCCAGGCCTCCCTGTCCATCACCATCTCTGGGAGTTCACTCAGACTCACGTCCAATGAATACGTGATGCCATCCAGCCATCTCATCCTTGGTCGTCCCCTTCTCCTCCTGCCCCCAGTCCCTCCCAGCATTAGAGTCTTTTCCAATGAGTCAGCTCTTTGCATGTGGTGGCGGAAGTGCTGGAGTTTCAGCATCAGCATCATCTTTCCAAAGAAATCCCAGGGCTGATCTCCTTCAGAATGGACTGGTTGTATCTCCTTGCAGTCCAAGGGACTCTCAAGAGTCTTCTCCAACACCATAGTTCAAAAGCATCAATTCTTCGGTGCTCAGCCTTCTTCACAGTCCAACTGTCACATCCATACATGACCACAGGAAAAACCATAGCCTTGACTAGATGGACCTTTGTTGGCAAAGTAATGTCTCTGCTTTTGAATATACTATCTAGATTGGTCATAACTTTTCTTCCAAGAAGTAAGCGACTTTTAATTTCATGGCTGCAGTCACCATCTACAGTGATTTTGGATCCTCCCAAAATAAAGTCTGACACTGTTTCCACTGTTTCCCCATCTACTTCCCATAAAGTGATGGGACCGGATGCCATGATCTTCGTTTTCTGAATGTTGAGCTTTAAGCCAACTTTTTTGCTCTCCTTTCACTTTCATCAGGAGACTTTTTAGTTCCTCTTCACTTTCTGACATCAGAGTGGTGTCATCTGCATATCTGAGGTGATTGATATTTCTCCCGGCAATCTTGATTCCAGCTTGTATTTCTTCCAGTCCAGCGTTTCTCATGATGTACTCTGCATAGAAGTTAAATAAGCAGGGTGACAATATACAACCTTGACATACTCCTTTCCCTATTTGTAACCAGTCTGTTGTTCCATGTCCACATCTTCTGGCTTCCTGACCTGCATATAGATTTCTCAAGAGGCAGGTTAGGTGGTCTGGTATACCCATCTCTTGAAGAATTTTCCACAGTTTATTGTGATCTACACAGTCAAAGGCTTTGGCATAGTCAATCAAGCAGAAATAGATGTTTTTCTGGAACTCTCTTGCTTTTTCCATGATCCAGCGGATGTTGGCAATTTGATCTCTGGTTCCTCTGTCTTTTCTAAAACCACCTTGAACATCAGGGAGTTCACGGTTCATGTACTGCTGAAGCCTGCCTTGGAGAATTTTGAGCATTACTTTACTAGCATGTGAAATGAGTTTAATTGTGCAGTAGTTTGAGCATTCTTTGGCATTGCCTTTCTTTGGGATCGTAATGAAAACTGAGCTTTTCCAGTCCTGTGGCCACTGCTGAGTTTCCAAATTTGCTGGCATATTGAGTGCAGTACTTTCACAGCATCATCTTTCATAATTTGAAACAGCTCCACTGGAATTCCATCATCTCAACTAGCTTCGTAGTGATGCTTTCTAAGACCCACTTGACTTCACATTCCAAGATGTCTGGCTCCTGATTAGTGATCACATCATCATGATTATCTGGGTCATGAAGATCTTTTTTTGTACAGCTCCTCTGTGTATTCTTGCCACCTCTTCTTAATATCTTTTGCTTCTGTTAGGTCCATACCATTTCTGTCCTTTATCGAACCCATCTTTGCATGAAATGTTCCCTTGGTATCTCAGATTTTCTTGAAGAGATCTCCAGTTTTTCCCATTCTGTTCTTTTCCTCTATTTCTTTGCACTGATCACTAAAGAAGGCTTTCTTATCTATCCTTGCTCTTCTTTGGAACTCTGCATTCAGATGCTTATATCTTTCCTTTTCTCCTTTGCTTTTTGCCTCTCTTCTTTTCACAGCTATTTGTAAGGCCTCCCCAGAGAGCCATTTTGCTTTTGTGCATTTCTTTTCCATGAGGATGGTCTTGATCCCTGTCTCCTGTACAGTGTCACGAACCTCATTCCATAGTTCATCAGGCAGTCTATCTATCAGATCTAGGCCCTTAAATCTATTTCTCACTTCCATTGTATAACCATAAGGGATTTGATTTAGGTCATACCTGAATGGTCTAGCGGTTTTCCCTACTTTCTTCAATTTAAGTCTGAATTTCGTAATAAAGAGTTCATGATCTGAACCACAGTCAGCTCCTGGTCTTGTTTTTGTTGACTGTATAGAGCTTCTCCATCCTTGCCTGCATAGAATATAATCAGTCTGATGTCAGTTTTGACTATCTGGTGATGTCTATGTGTAGAGTCTTCTCTTGTGTTGTTGGAAGAGGGTGTTTGCTATAACCAGTGCATTTTCTTGGCAAAACTCTATTAGTTTTTGCCTTGCTTCATTCCACATTCCAATGCCAAATTTGCCTGCTATTCCAGGTGTTTCTTGACTTCCTACTTTAGCATTTCAGTCCCCTATAATGAAAAGAACATCTTTTTGGGGTGTTAATTGTAAAAGGTCTTGTAGGTCTTCATAAAACTGTTCAACTTCAGCTTCTTCAGCATTACTGGTTGGGGAATAGACTTGGGTAAGGAGATACCTCTCGTCCAAGGTAAGGAGCAGTGGCTGTGCTATGCTGGAGCAGCTGTGAAGAGATACCCCATGTCCAAGGAAAGAGAAACCCAAGTAAGATGGTAGGTGTTGCAAGAGGGCATCAGAGGGTAGACACACTGACACCATATTCACAGAAAACTAGTCAATCTAATCTCACTAGGACCACAGCCTTGTCTAACTCAATGAAACCAAGTCATGCCTGCGGGACAATCCAAGTCAGGCGGGTTATAGAGGAGAGGTCTGACAGAACGTGGTCCACTGGAGAAGAGAATGGCATGCCACTTCAGTATTCTTGCCTTGAGAACCCCATGAACCGTATGAAAAGGCAAAATGATAGGATACCAAAAGAGGAACTCCCCAGGTCAGTAGGTACCCAATATGCTACTGGAAATCAGTGGAGAAATAACTCCAGAAAAAATGAAGGGATGGAGCCAAAGCAAAAACAATACACAGTTGTGCATGTGACTGGTGATAGAAGCAAGATCCGATCCTGTAAAGAGCAATATTGTATACGAACCTGGAATGTCAGGTCCATGAATCAAGGCAAATTGGAAGTGGTCAAATAAGAGATGGCAAGGGTGAACGTCGACATTCTAGGAGTCAGCGACTAAAATGGACTGGAATGGGTGAATTTAACTCAAATGACCGTTATATCTACTACTGCAGGCAGGAATCCCTCAGAAGAAATGGAATAGCCATCATGGTCAACAAAAGAGTCCAAAATGCAGTACTTGGATGTAATCTCAAAAAAGACAGAATGATCTCTGTTCATTTCCAAGGCAAACCATTCAATATCACAGATACTAAAGTGAAGTGAAGTTGCTCAGTCATGTCCGACTCTTTGCGACCCCATGGACTGTAGTCTATCAGGCTCCTCACTCCATGGGATTCTCCAGGCAAGAGTACTGGAGTGGATTGCCATTTCCTTCTCCAGGGGATCTTCCTGACCCAGGGATTGAACCTGGGTCTCCTGCATTCCAGGCAGATGCTTTAACCTCTGAGCCACCAGGGAAGCCAAATGGAAGAAACTAACCACCTGGTGACCATGAGCATGTAGCCCCCAGACCAACTAGAGTCTGATGATTAATAATGTGACATCACTTTATTAGTTCACCATCAACCAATCAGAGAAATGTTTATGAGCTGATTACATACCTGTGACCTCCCTCCCTCACCTGGCCTTAAAAATGCTATCCTGAAACCTATCCAGGACTTAAGGCATTTTGAGTATTAGCTGCCCTGGACTCCTTCCTTGGTCTCACCAAAAATTGTTGCACTTGCCTTCACCACAACCCACTGTCAGTAGATTGGCTTTATAAATGCATGTGGACAAGTGGACCCAAGTTTGGTTAGGTAACATGCATATTGTACATAATTTCATAGAATATACAGAAGGATGATAGATAAGTTTAGGAGATGTACTCATTAAATTTTAATTGGTTTTGCCAGGTTATTTTCTGGGAAAGCTGTACCACTTTACATTCTTACTAGCATTTTTCAAAAATAATATTTGTCCACATTAACATTAATACTGGATTTTTAATCACTGAAACCACTACAAACTGAAATTTCTTGATCAGTCACTTAAAATTAAATCCCAATTTTGCCAATTTACATTTTGCTCAATATTTATGAGAAGGATTTCCTTTTTTCTGTTATTTATACTAAAATATCATTTCAGAAGGC
>SJYF01000210.1:4202824-4214270 GCA_006410515.1 Procapra przewalskii
GCAGAGATCTTACTTTTGGTTCAAATAGTGTTTAAGTAGAAAAATTAGAACACAGATAGAGATTTTTATATTTTTTACTTTAAATCCTATGAACTTATATTTTGTAATGCTGATAACAACTTGGAGTTTGTGAAGAATTTGAAATTCACTTTATTATTTAAATTGGAGATAAAAACTGTATTTCACTCTTTATTTTTCAAAGAAAGAGAGGCCCAAGAGCCCAAGAACAATATGAGTAAGGCTTAATAAACATTCCTAACACTGAGTGTTCACTAAATTATCATACTCAGTCCTAAAACTAAACTTAACCTTATTCTTGACAATTTCCCTGTTATCTAAAGTTGCATCTTTATAAAACAATCTTAAAAATGCTTTCCTAAAAGAATCATCAAGTTTTCCCTTTCCAATCAATTTTGGTCACATTCCTAATGGAAAATTGACTCGACACAAGATTGCTTATGTTTTCTCAATAGGATGAAAGTTAGTATTAATGTATTTAAGTATTTTGAAAGAAAATATCCGGATAACATTAGACATGAGTTTCCATTTTGTTTACCCAGATTTCAGAAAAATCAGTACTATATAACACAATTTTCAGTTCAGTTCAGTTGCTCAGTCGTGTCCGACTCTTTGCAACCCCATGGACTACAGCACGCCAGGCCTCCCCGTTCATCACCAACTCCCAGAGTTTACTCAAACTCTTGTCCATAGCATCAGTAATGCCATCCAACCTTCTCATCCTCTGCTGTCCCTTTCTCCTCCTGCCTTCAATCTTTCCCAGCATCAGGGTCTTTTCAAATCTTCACATCAGGTGGCCAAAGTTTTGGGGTTTTATCTTTAGAATCAGTCCTTCCAATGAATATTCAGGACTGATTTCCTTTAGGGTGGACTGGTTGGATCTCCTTGCAGTCCAAGGGACTCTCAAGAGTCTTCTCCAACACCACAGTTCAAAAGCATCAATTCTCCAGTGCTCAGCTTTCTTTATAGTCCCACTCTCACATCCACATATGACTACTGGAAAAACCATAGCTCTGACTAGACAATTTTACACACAAAAATATATGTAGTATCAAGTATTATGTTTAAGTAATATCATCTAAAACTAATATTAGTCAATTTAGTATTTTTGTAAAAACAAAGTTGAGGGAAAATAATCTTTATATTTAGAAAGTTTGCATTACAAACGTAGGTCCTAACCAAAACCACATAGTTTGAATAAAGCACTATTTTTAAAACTTCAAAAAATCTTCAGGGGTTATAAAGTATTTTTAATAGCTCTCATTTCCCATTGTGAAATAATAATAATTGGTTTGTATTTCAATATTAGAAAGAAAGTGGCTCATGATACTGTCACTCAATAAATAATTTGAGGCTTAGTCCAAAAACTTATAAATTTAAATTTGATCTTTATTAGAGATACTATTGTCATTTTTGTGCCAAACTTTATTGTGTTTCAGGCACTGATTAAAGTGAACCAATTACTTTTCCTTGAGTAAAGACTCATTTTGTTATTGGGATTAAGACTCAGCCTTTTAAATATTGGCATCTACACTTCTTAAATAATATTGAGCTATATTTAGGTATTGATATTCCTCTTGTTGATAATTTTCTTCTTAGCTCTATTTTAATGCATAAGATGATGGTGATAAAGGATACCAGTTGCACAGATCTATCCAGATTCTTCTACTTGATCATACACACTTCAAATATAACTGTAGCCATATAAATTAAAATCAATAAGGTTTTAGTTATCAAAGGCATCTTGGTTTCTTTCCTAAGAGGCTGAAAAGAATAAAGAGACTTTGTTACTCTCTTGGTTCATCTAAAGGGAATCGTTTTGTGCCCAAACCAAATGGCATTAGCTAAAATCAAGCGGAGAAAGTGGATGGACTGTGGCTGAGTCAGCACAGTCCACCTTTCACCTTTCACTACTGCAAGAACTCTGTTCTGATCCTCTGCCTCCCAACTTCTGATTCTAATCATGGCTCTCAATACTAAATCCATCTCTTCCAATTTTAAAGATGGAGAAACACATGTATAATTGATAGCTTAACAAATGCAGGCCTCACAAACAGGTTCATCAGATGAAGAGACACTCCTGAGAGTCAGTCAACAAGCAATCTACTGCATTCAAGATGCCTGTGCTTGCTGATACATTTCTGAGAATTCAGGAAGTTTAGGATTTGAAATTTAATCTCTTTAAGTGATAAAACAAGAAAACAGAATACAGAGGGACAAAAATTCTCTGAGCTATTCAGTGGAAGCTAAGAATATATTCAGAAGACAACTGTGGATATAGTTAAACATAGTATTATAACAACTTGCAAACTTTAGATATGTGGATTTTTTGAAAATAAATAATAGCTAATAAAATGGAAATATGCCTAAATCATGAGCTTAGAACTTCTGCAGTCATGTCAACTAATAACAAAAAAAAAGATGAATACAGAAATTTAAACATATCAAATTTGGACAAATAAAAATGCTTTTCATGAATAATATAGTTTTGAAAGAAAAAAAATAAGAAAATTGGTCCTTATATGTAGCACTTGGAAAAAAGTTATATAGTTAAAGGGATAGCGTTATTTCTAATTAAATGAGAAAAAAGCAAAGTATAGTATAGCATGCAAATGATTCAAAAGGTAACCAGTATCATAAAATTACACGATTATCTTACTTTATGCATGTGACTTTAAAAATTCCTGATATATTATAAAATATATCTCTAGGGCTAAACATACCTAGAAATAATTGTTGGTCTTTCTGCTTTCTTCAAAACACTTCATTTTTATCATGGTATTTTAAGGCAGAGATTATCTATTTTTCTGAAATTCTAGAATGCATTTATTACTTCTCAAATGTATACTATGATGTTAGTATTTTATAGAAATAAAGATACAGGGAAATGTTCAGAGTTACCAGAAAAAAATAGTTCCTGTTTACAGTAGTTAGTAAAAACCAAACCTGTTTATAAAACTTGAAATATCTTAATATTTTCTTAATATAATGACCATTTATCTTACTAAATCTCTTCCATTATTTAAATCTAGGTTTATGCAAACATATACAAAACTTGCTTTCCAAAAACCCAGATCAATGAAGAGAAATTGAGATGTACAGCTAAGCACATTTTCTTCCAGAAATGCATTTATAAACAGCCTGCTGTGTTTATAAAATTAAAGTGCTTTAGTACATAAGTTTATTGGTCTTCACAACATTTAAAAGTTATAAGAAAAGTGAAAATTATTGGTTCAGTGACATAACAACACACACATTGGTTAGAAACTAAAAACAGAAATAAAAATACTGATGCTATGTTTTTAGACTTAGTTCTTTTTCAGATGCAAATAGAAATTGAGATTATTTAGAAAGTATAGATAAATGTCCTCAAGCTGTAAACATGAATGAGATCTTGAAATGGAATGTATAGTATAGTGGGTTAGATGGGGAACTGCAGATATACTTAGCCTGGGAATGAATGAACTGCAGGATCCATGATTGATCTTCACCCTTTAAGAAAGTAAACAACACTAGCATTGGTCAGTTTAAGCAAAACTGCAGGTGCTGGGGTTTTGGGGAGCCTCACTGATTACATTAGGAACTGGCTATAACATTTCTTTCACTATGACACAAACAGTAACCTTTAGGAGCATCCATGCACTGTCAGGTCCGAGTGTATAATCTGCAGAGTAGTGGTCAAAGTTTACCCAGTTGCAAAGACATCAATAGAAAATGGAAAGCAAAGACAAAGAGGTATGAAATAAGCCTGACTGTGTAAGGAGTGCAAAGACATAGTAGATGAATAAGTAGAGTCAGAAGTCTTAAACTGGGTCAATATCCCTTCTTTTTGACCCTCAAAATTCTGTTATGTGGCAGAGTTTTAATGCACTGACTTCTTCCACTTAGCTGAAAGCTGAAAATGGATTCACAGTGCAGTCAGATTAATGATGAATGTGAATAAGAGAACTCTAGAGCAGAAAGACCTTCATTAGATAAGTGGTGATATGCCAAGTACCAGTGTGCTGATGAAATCAAAGTTGTCATAGCACTAAAATATTCACTAAAAACTGGACTGTCTATGAAATTAATCACTTCTAAATCATTTCTCCTCTTACTTAAAATAAAACCTCATTTTCCAAATAATTTATGTGTAGTCATTATCTGATTTGGAGAAACTATTGAAATGGGGGGAAAATAGAAACATAACAACAGAAAATAACTACAGAAGGAAGCTGCAAATACCTAAAATTGAAAAAGTGTGGGGATAAGGTTAAATTAGCTCAAATGATCTGAGGGAATAGATTATACCACACTTAGATTTTGGTAAATGAAGATCTAATGATGAGACCCACTAAAAACTGAAATAGAAAAAAAATGAGCACAAATGAGGATATCTTTTCAAAAGATAATGGTTTGACTACCAAAAGATTAAGGAAATTCACTGATAAAATTGTGAAAAAATTTTGCAGAACTGATCCAACTGCCATCAAGCTGTAGAAATCAGCTAGCTAAATTTATCATATAGTTGCACTCAATTCAACTCCTAGTAAGGTTATGCTCAAAATCCTTTAAGCGGGGCTTCAGCAGTATGTGAACCAAGAATTTCCAGATGTACAAGCTGGGTTTAGAAAAGGCAGAGGACCCAGAGATCAAATTGCCAACATTCACTGGATCATAGAGAAAGCAAGGAAATTCCAGAAAAACTTCTACTTCTCAAGTGGTGCAGTGGTAAAGAATCTGCCTGCCATTGCAGGTGACTTGGATTTGTTTCCTGCGTGAGGAAGATGCCTGGAGGAAGAAATGGCAACCCACTCTATTATTCTTGCATGGTAAAAAATCCCATGGACAAAAGAGCCTGGCGGGCTACAATCCATGGGGTCACAGTCAGGCATGACTGAACGACTGTGCAGAGAGAGCTACTTCTGCTTCACTGACTACACTAAACCCTTTGACTGGGTGGATCAGAAAAAGCTGGAAAATTCTTACAGAGATGGAAGTGCCAGAGCACCTTACCTATCTTCTGAGAAGCCTGTATGCAGATTAAGAGGCAACAGTTAGAACCAGACATAGAACATACTGGTTCAAAATTGGGCAAGGAGTACGCCAAAGCTGTATATTGTCACCTTCCTTATTTATATGCAGAGTACATCATGTGAAATGCTGGGCTGGATGAACCACAAGCTGGAATCAAGAGTGCTGGGAGAAGTATCAACAAGCTCAGTTAAACAGCAGAAAAAGAAAAACAAAGAGCCTCTTGATGAGGGTGAAAAAGAAGAGTGAAAACTCTGGCTTAAAACTCAACATTGTAAACACTAAGATCATGACATCTGGTCTCATCATGTCATGGCAAACAGAAGAGTAAAAATGGAAGCAGTGACAGATTTTATTTTCTTGTGCTCCAAAATCACTGCAGACAGTGACTGCAGTCATAAAATTAAAAGATGCTTTCTCCTTGGAAGGAAAGCTATGACAAACCGAGACAGCATATTAAAAAGCAGAGACATCATTTGCTGACAATCAGAATCCAGTAGCTGGGTGTTAGCAATTTTTATAAGCTATTCAGGCAATTCTAATATATATCCAGAGTGTAAGCCCTCTGTGGGCCAACCCCTTGAGGGCAAGACTATCTGTTAATTAATTTTATGACTTTCTCAAGGGCTTAACAAAAAGTTTTGTTGTATATTAGTGGGTCTTTGTCAGACCCAGAATGGAATTTCCTATACTCCAATCAGATGATTTGATACTATACAAATTACCAGTGGTTAACTGAATTTGGGAATTTCAATTCTGAAATGCCTTCTTCAGTTAATTTCTAAGGCAGATGCTAAAATGGAAACATAAACCCCAGCAACCATGAATAAAGCACACTGGCCTTGAGTTAAAGCTGACTGTGGCCTTTTATTTATGAAAATGATAGCTTTTGTCACTCACCTTATGAGGTAAAGTCAAACACATAAATAACCAAGGATTTTGCAAATATAAAATACTTTTTATATAAGAACAAAACTACTACTTCATCTATATTGTTCCACAGAACAAAGTATACCCTAACCACAAAAACTGGAAACTAAAATCTATTTTGTTTGTAAGAGCCAAAAGCTGGGTCCTCTTTGTCCTTAATTCGTATATGTTCCTCATTTTTTAGAATATTTTGGACATGCACAATAAATGTCACATGTAAGTTTTCCTTTCTCAGTAACCTTTTGGACTATAATACATGAAATATCAGTTTTAACCTAAGTTTAAATAAAATGTTAATATTTGATTGTTTTTCAGAATGATCTACAGAGAACACATTGACTTTAAAAGGTTAAGTATTCCTGGGCAAAAGGGCTCAGGATAAAACAAGCTAAAAAAAGATAGCTCTAGATTGTCACTATGCTTATAACATACAAATTCATTCATATAGTCTTTATAGTACATAGCTATTTCTTTCTCAATATTTATGTAAGTAGATAGCATGGGCTCAGAACAAATAATATGTAAAAATATCTTCGGTAATTTTTTCTGCAAGTCTCTTCTCCCCCCACAAAATTTAGAAAATAGTTAATATAGTAATACCTAGGGATTCCTCACTGACATGATTTATGTCTTGCAATCATAAAATATTGTATCTAGTCAACTGAATTTTAAGCAGCTAAATGGTAGTCAGAAAATTTTATCCCACTTAGGAATAAGTTCACAGTGACAGAATATATTTCCCTTGTGAGTCCAGACATTGTCAGTGAGGAAAGGCTTTTAGTTGCTCTTGGGCTGGACTTGAATCTCTAAAGAAAAAGGTACTTACTAAAAGCATTATCTGAGTCACAAGATCTATGGTCCTGACTGCCAGTACTTTCTCTATTTCTTACTTCAAATATGAACAAATGAGAGCTATTCCTCTCCCTGAAAATCTGAGAATGTTTCTTAAAGGTGGGAAAAGCTGAAAAAGAAAAAAAGTCAATGATGACTCAGTTTTTTGGGGGGAGGTGGTTATTCCTTCTGATTTTTAAATATCTGTCCTCACTTAAAATATCCACACAAAAACAAGCAATTTTTTCATACTATTAAAGTCATAAGAAAATCCTAAAATTTGAAGGAGATCGGAGAATGAATACTATTTCATTTGTGTTTCTTTCCAGATAAACACTTTTCCAGTGGTTCATGGAGGAAAACTGATCTTCCATTGAATGGACCCAAAGTGCCTTAAACAAAATGGCTATTTATGAATAAACCTCTTAGGGCTACAGATTTATCATTCTGCTTTGTTTCTCTGAGAAGCTCAGGAGAGTTTTGTGATTTACTAGCTGGGGAGTAATTTATTTATTGCTGACAGTGAGGCCCTGAACAAGGGACCAGCACAAATAATGTGAAATGGTGCTAAATAAAGAGGACGGCGGCTGCTGCTGCTGCTGCTGCTCAGTCGCTTCAGTCATGTCCAACTCTGTGCGACCCCATAGACTGCAGCCCACCAGGCTTCCCTGTCCCTGGGATTCTCCAGGCAAGAACACTGGAGTGGGTTGCCATTTCCTTCTCCAATGCAGGAAAATGAAAAGTGAAAGTGAAGTCGCTCAGTCGTCTCCGACTCTTCTCGACCCCATGGACTGCAGCCTTCCAGGCTCCTCTGTCCATGGGATTTTCCAGGCAAGAGTACTGGAGTGGGGTGCCAAACTTCCCTCATGATATCTAGTCAAAAAACTGCCTTAAATTAGTGTTTTATATCAGATTATCATGCCAGAGACACTGAGTCTTCAGAGTATTCCTAAAGATTCCTATATAATGATTTTCAAAGAAGAAAAGAAATCATATAGATTACTAGGTCTAAAGTTGTGACAGCTGAAAGGAGGTAAACTACTTCGTTGGAAGACTGAAAAATATTAAGAACATTGATGCAACTGCAGCACAGTGCAGGTTTACAGTCTAAGCAGATGCAGAAAATGGCATTAGGATAAGAAGAAACACAACCATGCAATTACAACCTTACACTTTACTGATTTGCCACACTCAGGCCCAGCTGAAACAATTCGCTGCCTCTGCACTTCCGAGAGCAAGTTCTAATTCAAAACTCCCCTGTATAACAAGGTCAAGGCTTGATTCCAGCATGACCCTGAAGTCATCTTGGCAGGAAGTTCTAAATCACGAGATATCTGTTCTGTATTGACACAGAGAAAGGGGATATTTTTGATAAAAAGAACTGACATCAAAATAAAAATAAATTGTTTGATATATGGGACTTCTTTTTGTGTTTGGTGACATAGACACAGGTTTTTGTTATTGTTTTTCAAATGTCCAGTGTAATGACTTTTATTTTTCTTAAAGATTAGCTTTAATTCAAGAAAAAAATCACTCTACTATTTTCCCTCATATTTTCCAATAAAAGTACCTAACATTATATAAAGCATGTCTTCAGTCACTTCAGTTTCTCTCTAATGATATCAACAGCCAATTTCATTGGTATTTTGTATTCTTGACTTTTTCTCCATTAGGGTTTTTATTTTCTGCAAGTTGTTAAACAACTTAATTATCCAAATGTAACAATATTTAAAATATTTATTTGAATAGTTTAAATGTCTTTATTCACCCAATATTTCATTTTGACATACAGTATGTTGTTTTTATTTTTCTTACATTTAGTTATTTATGCTTTAGTATTTTTCAACTTTACTGATGAATAACTGACAAATATAATTGCATAATTTAAAGGTTACAATGTGGTGATTTGAGATATATATACACACACATATATATACACATACACACATATATACACACACACATACACGTGCTTGTGTGTGTGTATCTCCCATAGAGCATTTTGAATTTAAGATCATGAACTTGAAACAAGTAGACAGAAAATACTTGCAAGTGAATTCTGGTTTCACACGTACATGCATCCATGCTCAGTTGTGTCTGACTCTTTGATACCCCAACAACTGTAGCATGCCAGGCTCCCTTATTCATGGGATTTTCCTGGCAACAGTACTGGAGTGGGTTGCCATTTCCTCCTCCAGGGGGTCTTTCTGACCCAGGTGTCTCCTGTGGATCCTGCATTGGCAGGCAGATTCTTTACCACTAAGCTACTTGTCAATCCCTTCATAGGCACCAATACAATTAAAAAAATCTGATATTATTTCCAGTTCTTCATATACATATTTTGTGACCTTAAAGCTATACAACCTCACTAATCTCACTGATCTTTATTTCCCTTTACTACTATGTCACAAGTTTTTCTTTTAATCATATGATTAAATATTCTTATAAGACATGATTTTATGGCCATTTAGAGCCCAACTATACTTCTTGCCCTTTCATATTAAAGTGATCCCTTATTGCTGGACATGTAGTATTTTTTTTCTCTACTACCTAAAAATGTTTCAATAATCATTATTGAACTTCCATCTTTAAATGCATCTTATATAATTTTCTTAGGGTCAATTTCTAGAAGTAGTATAGGATCAATGAATATGAATATTTTTAATAAGGTAAATTTCTCATAAAATATGCATAAATTTAATTGTTTTGGTCTTAAATGCTTGGCTACAGGCAGCATCTCAAAGATTCAATAATTAGATATGATATATACCTCTTCATTATTCTAGGAATATTTAGGTATATAAAGACTATGTATATACACACACATATTCCTTTCCTTCTTCCCTCTACCTCTCCCACATTCATAACTTTCCTTTTCTAGTTCTTCACACTTTTACTTTCACGAGTAGGATTAGTGGCCTTTAAAAGTGATCCCAGAGAGCTCACTAGCTCTTTTTCTGCCACATAAGAATACAATGAGAAAACATATACAATCAGAAAGAGAACTCTCATATGAAACCCCCCATGCAGGCATTCTTACCTTCAACCTTCACAACTGTTGATTAGAAGCCACCCAATCTATGGTATTTTGTTGTGTAGCTTGAACTAAGACAAATTGATAATGCAGATACATAGCTATAAATAGCTATATTACAGGTAGAAAGTGCTAAGTACCTTACAAAAGGTTTCATCCATCCAGTTACCCATCCTAAGAATGCTTGTTTTATTTTTAATAGTAGGTTCAGGATAACATGACTATTTCACACGAAAGTTCCAGAATACATCCAATATCAGTGTAAAATGGTAATAGACTGCTAACAATTAGCTCCCACCAAAACTTAGCCAGGCTGTATTTGATGAACACATTGTCTTTCTTATTACTCACCTTGGCAATCATTTTTAAAACCCTGCCATTTTTACAAGGACACCATGGCTTCAATCAGAAACTCAGAATTCATTTTAAAAGGTCAATGAGACAGGGTCACTGTTTTAGGAATATTTTATACTGATGATATTATTAAATAGAATTCCCTGTGGAGTTACAAAACAATAGAATGAAGATACTTTTCTGAGTCACTATTTACATTCAGAAAACACATATTTATGAGAACCAATGTAGCTCAGATCAATACTACAAAATTGCATAATAGTAATAAACTAACAATTTTGTTTATTGAAATTAAATGTTTTTAATCTAGTAATATTTATGCATTAATTATTTTCAAGCTAAACAAAATCATTTATTTTAATGGTTTGGACTCAGTTCCTCCCAATGTCTACATCATAGCTTCCAGTAATTCAGGCAAGGGCAAAAATAGCAGATAGTCTGTTTCAGGAGTTATCAAGTATAATTATTAAGCCAAACTTTTAAAGTAAATACTAAATGTTGTTTTTAACAGTTGAGTAATTGAACTTCAGCAAATTTAAGGAATTTCTCCCAGTTCATGTGTTTAGTATATGTGAGACAATTTAGACAAAACCAATCATGTGACCAAGGCTAATGTCAATGTGGAAAAGGACAACATGAGGGTTTCAATCTGGAAAATCTGATTTCTTGAAGGACATCAAACTGAGTATTCATAAATACAGATAGGGACTTCCCAAGTGATGCAATTGTAAAGAATCTGCCTACCAATGTAGGAGTTGCAAGAGGTATGAGTTTGATTCCTGGGTCAGGAAGATATCCTGGAGTAGGAAATGGCAACCCATTCCAGTGTTCTTGCTTGGAAAATTCCATGGACAGAGGAACCTAGAGGGCTACAGTCCATGATGTTGCAGAGTTGGACATGACTGAGCACCCACGCACACACACACACACATGCGCACCCACACACCCACCCACACACAAATACAGACAACTTCTTACTTAGAGGTTTAAAAAGCAATTTATCTAAACATGATTTTTTTATTTGTTACAGAAAAGTACATTTGAACACCAAAATATTATATGCATGTTTGGAATTACAGAAACTCTAAATTTTTTTAAGATATTCTTGACTCATGTACTTACTTATTCATATTATTATGCAACATATAGTACTCTAAAAAGCACAAAAGTAAGTGATGAGACAGATATATTTACTGTTCTCATGAATGTTTAAGGGATATTAAATAAAGACTTCTATAAATAATTTTAAAATGCAATTGTAGTGAA
>SJYF01000210.1:4232850-4267499 GCA_006410515.1 Procapra przewalskii
TGATGCTTTTGAACTGTGGTGTTGGAGAAGACTCTTGAGAGTCCCTTGGACTGCAAGGAGATCCAACCAGTCCATTCTGAAGGAGATCAGTCCTGGGATTTCTTTGGAAGGACTTATGCTAAAGCTGAAACTCCAGTACTTTGGCCACCTCATATGAAGAGTTGACTCATTGGAAAAGACTCTGATTCTGGGAAGGATTGGGGGCAGGAGGAGAAGGGGACGACCAAGGATGAGATGGCTGGATGGCATCACGGACTCGATGGACGTGAGTCTGAGTCAACTCCGGGAGTTGGTGATGGACAGAGAGGCCTGGCGTGCTGCGATTCATGCGGTTGCAAAGAGTCTGACATGACTGAGCAACTAAATGAACTGAACTGAACTGAACTGTTCTTCACTATCTCCCAGTCTGCTCAAACTCATATTCATTTAGTCATTGATGTCATCCAACCATCTCTGTCACCTTCTTCTGCTTTTGCCTTCAATCCTTCCCAGCATCAGTATCCCTTTCTAAATCTATAATAAGTATTGTAAGAGCACTGTACATTTTTAAAATGTTGACACAGTCTTTCTGCAGAAAATACACCCCCTGTATCTTTATGATTTGAGCCATTTGGTGTCATATCATTTGTTTCTTTAACCATAACACTTTTTGGCATGTTTTTGCCATGTGCTTAATACTTTCTTAAAAAAAAATAATAATAGAAGGTAGCACTTTTTTTTTTTTGTCATGCCTAGGAGGAGAGCAAAATGCAAGATGGGAAAGAACTGTGGCTTTATTGCATATAGAAATAGAAATCATACCTTTCTGATTAATTTCCAAACTCTCAGAAGCTGCATATAAGCACATTAAATTATGCCCAGCTATGTTATCAGATCTCTAATTACCTTAAAGTTTATATTTCCTAGGACAGTTTCTATTTTCAGTATTTTGCCCATATTATCCTTTTCAATGCATACATATATGACTGATCCAATTCCCAAGTGTTTTATCTTACACACACATACACATGCGCACACACACTCACACAATGGACACTGCAATACTTCCACACAAATTTTCAAGGAATTACTCCAAAATAGGTGAATTAAGATTTCAAAGCTACACGGATTTTGTTTATACTGTTACCTTTTGGATCTGGGAATTTGAGAGTAAATAACTGGAAGATGTAGTCATATGCCTGGAGTATAATTTTTTAGTGAGTTACATTGTAAATTATTGGAATATTAAGAAATAATGATAGCTATTCATGGAAGCCTGTAGATATCAGGCCAACTTCCCCAGAAAGGCTCTCTTTATCACAAAGTTGATTTAATTCTGTTCAAGACAATTTTTTTTTTTTAA
Organism: Procapra przewalskii; assembly: GCA_006410515.1. NCBI lineage: Eukaryota > Metazoa > Chordata > Mammalia > Artiodactyla > Bovidae > Procapra > Procapra przewalskii. The sequence continues at coordinate 4,234,193 of SJYF01000210.1, forward strand.
TATTAGCCTTCAGTGTCTTAAATCTGAGCCTACAATTAGCTCAGAAGTGACTGCAACTCTTCTTGTGTGGTCCTGATATGGATAGCTTTCTCTAACTATACAACTTTGGTACTCATCTGTACTATCATTCTCTAGAAGGTGACCTGATTTGGAGAGACACTATATAACCCACCTCAGTAGAACGCTGACCAAGCAGTGCCAGGGGACATTAAAATTAGAGTCAAATAAAGCTCCTCTGCCTAGCTGATTTAGCTATAATTGCTAATCAGTGAGGGATGTACTTTTAAAATTAGCCTTTAACTCTCTAAATTGAGAGTGAAAAACAGAAAACACGTGATCTTCCCACAACCTCCTTACCAACAGAATCTCTTAAAAATCATATGAAAGCCAACCACAACAACAACAACAACAACAAAAGAAACAACAACAGACAATAAAACATTTTGCTTATTCTGTAAAGAATATCACAGATACCTCACAAATCTCAGTCTGTCAGTGTTTCCCCATATTTACAAATCATGAAACATCCTGTTAGGTACAGAATATAGATTTTCTAGGGCATGTCAAAAGTTAAAGCAGCTGAAAGACATTTTTTAACAACTGACTTCACTTATCAAACAGCAAAACCTGAAAAAGGTCTCTGGCACCTGAAATCATTTAATGTTTTTATGGCAGTGATAAAAATCACTTCAGGTGTTGCTGCAGCAACAGCTTTGAAAGCAATAGAGTTCCATCGTGGAGAAGATCCATCAAAAATAAATCAAACCTCGTTTCACTGGTGCCAAAGGAAGTGTGTGTGACGGAAAGTTATTAAGACCAAAAGACCAAAACCTCGCGCAGGCTTGGCCCCTACACAGGGCCCTCTTGCCTGAGGACTCCCCAGTCAAACACTAGCCCCCTCCATTTCTTCTTCTTGGTATTGTCAGGAGATTAATAGGCTGGAGATGACCGAAGGTAAGTGCTTTAAGGCTTTAGGAGGTTTCCTAGCATGGTATTTTGCCACCACACTGAACCTATTTCTCTTTCTCACACACACAGAGAGGATGTTATTGAAAATAGTTTCATAGTACTTATAAGATTTGCCCCAACCATTATATCATTTTTCCATCATCTGTGGGTAGTGCTTTAGTTGCTAAGTTGTGTCTGACTCTCAAGACCCCATGAACAGTAGCCCACTAGGTTTCTCTGCCCATGGGATTTCCCGGGCAAGAAAACTGGAGTGGTGGGTTGCCATGTCGTTCTCCAGGGGAATTCCCAACCCAGGGACTGAACCCATGGGTCTCCTGCACTGGCAGGCAGATTATTTGCCAACTGAGTTATCAGGGAAGCCAATGTTTATCAAATACCTACTAATTTCTGGCCCCTTTAATGTGAGTGACCTCATTTAATATTCACAAAATCATAGGCATAACCGTTCAGGAAAAGTATACTTAAATTGTAGACCAAATTCCAACATTCACAGAAATTAAATGTTTTACAAAGTTTACAAAGCTAACAAATGATGGAAGTTCATTACTATTCAGAATCTTCAATTTTATCTTCTGTATTATTACTTCCATTTAATTCCAGTTCCCTATATCTAAAGTAATATTTTAAAAACTGGTTATATATATTAAAAAAAATGTAAAACCTGTTGCTTATACTTAAAATTACCTTTGAATAGATTTATTTCTATTTAAAATATATAAGTACATATATGTTTCTGAAAAATGAGTGGTGGCATATGCATTTTTTTAAATATAAAATTAGGCATGAGTGAAAGAGTGAAGTCACTCAGTTGTGTCCGACTCTTTGAGACCCCATGGACTGTAGCCTATCAGACTCCTCTGTCCATGGGATTTTCTAGGCAAGAGTGCTGGAGTAGATTGCCATTTCCTTCTCCAGGGGGTCTTCCCAACCCAGGAATCGAACCCGGGTCTCCCACATTGCAGGCAGATGCTTTACTGTCTAATGCATGCCATAGTTTTCAAATAGCATAAAAACAAAGTAAATAAGAATATAGGGAAAGAAAAATACAAAATGAAAACGGAGCTGAAGTGAATGTAACTAAGATGTTACTTAGTTCTAATAATAATTACTCACAATGTGAGTATGCAGTTGACTGCTAGTAGCATAGATTATTTGGGGTTTGCCTGCCTTAAGCATGTTTGACTATGTGATGCCTCTGTTCTCCACCTTTCTCTCTCTTTGAACCACATAAAACTTGTTTTCCCATGCCATGCTCTTTTGTGCCACCTGGCCTTTAATAAATCTGTGCATCTGCCTCTCTTCCGTTCATGTTACCCTTGATAAATGTGGTAGTTCTGCTCGGTTCCAATATAATTCTATGTACAATGATATGATACTTATTTACAGCACAGCCATCCAGGTGATTAAAATATATATATATATATATATATATATTTTAGTGACTATAATGAAAATGAAAGCACAAAACGAGAAAATAAATCTGAGGTAAATCAGAGGATTACATACGTCCCTAGGCTCCCATTTGAGAAAGTCCTACCATAAAGGAATGAGGGATTTAACACAAGTAAAATCTTCTCATAACTGATTCTTACTGATTTTATTCAAATAATTTCTTTATTTCACAACTGAATGAGAAGTATCAGTATAAGTAATCTATTTGATGATCTAGGCTTACGACTGTGATCTTGTCCAAAAGTCTTATTAGAAGACAGTAGGTTATTCACCATCCACCCCCAACCTAGCTTTTCACATCAACTTCCATGAAGCCTCCAATTTATACTACCTTCTAGCCAGCAATTTTCAGTGCTGCCTTCATATTCACATCACCCAGACAGCTCTAAAAAATAAACATACTCAGGAATCATCATCAGAGAGCCCAGTTAAATTGGTCAGTAGTGGGAATAGGCATAAATTTCTTTTAAATGACCCCTGGAAAATTCTAAAGTACAGCCAGAATTGAGAATAACTGTTCTATTTAATCAGAGAAACTCTATTTATTTAAAAAAAATCTTTTTGTACAATTTGATGTTTTTTCCCCTGGCATATATTGCTTGATGAAAATTTTAAAAATATGTATTTATTATACCTTTGGATAACAAATGTATAACCATTTTCATTATTTAAAATTTTAAAAATACAGAAAAATGAAAAGAAAGCCATTAGCACATTGCTGTCACTAAGTTCTGTCCAACTCTCTGTGACTCCATGGATTGCAGCACAAGAGGCTTCCCTGTCCTTCACTCTCTCCTGGACAAGGAGATAACACACTGATGTATGTTTAACATTAGCACAGATGTAAGATTAACACAGAGCTGTATTTTTGGGGTTGAATTATCTCCCCTCAGAAATCATACGTTGAAATTCTAACTAGTGCCTCAGAACATAATCTTATTTGCAGATAGGGTCTTTACAGATGCAATTAAGTTAAAGTAGGCCTTAGAGTAGGCCCTAATACAGTTTGGCTTATGTCCTTATTAAAAGGTGAAATTGGACACAGAGACAGGCACAGAAGGAAGAAGGCAGACCTCTTTAAGGCAAGGAGAGAGGCCTGGAACAGAGCCCTCAGAAGGAACCAGCTCTGAAGACACCTTGATCTTAGACTTCTCACCTCCAGAAGTAAGAGACCATGCATTTCTGTTATATAAGCCATTCAGTCGTGGTACTTTATAATTGCCACCCATGAAAACTAATACAATATACTTCCTTTCATTCACTCAGTAAATATTAATTGAACATATACAATGTGTCAGTTAGGCACTGTTGTTGTTCAGCCACTAAATCATGCCCAACTCTTTGTGACCTCATGGACTGCAGCATGCCAGTCTTCCCTGTCCCTCACTATCTCCCTTAGCTTGCTCCAACTCATGTCCATCTAGTCAGTGATGCCATCTAACCATCTCATCCTCTGTTGCCCCCTTCTCCTCCTGCCCTCAATCCTTCCCAGCATCAGGGTCTTTTCCAATGAGTTGGCTTTTCACATCAAATGTTCAAAGTATTGGAGCTTCAGCATCAGTCCTTCCAATGAGTATTTTGGGTTAATTTCCTTTAGGATTGACTGATTTGATCTCCTTGCATGCAGTCCATGGGACTCTCAAGGGTCTTCGCCAATACCCCAGTTCAAAAGCATCCATTCTTTGTCACTCAGTCTTCTTTATGGTCCAACTCCCACATCAGTACATGACTACTGGAAAAATCATAGGTTTGATTGTATGGACCTTTTAAGATCACATTAAAAGAATCAAAATTTTACCAGTCAGGAGGAAGTCTTTTGGGTTCAGTACGAAATACAATTAGACTAATTACTCATATACATGAGATTTTTCAGATAAATCAATAAAATATTTGCCGCCAGACCTGTCATCAGGGACATTGTATTAGTTATCTAATGTTGCATAAGAAATCATCTCAAAATTTATCAGATTAAATAAAGAATCACTTATCTCAGAGAGTTTCTCAGAGTCAGGAATCTGGGAGTGGCTTAGCTCAACTGATTCTAGTTCAGGGTCTTGCATGAAATTGCCATACAGCTGCTGGATGGGATGGCGGTCATATGAACGCTCCACTGGGACTGAAAGGCAGCTTTCCCACCTCACTCATATTGCTGTTGGTAGACTTTACTGCCTGATTACCTACTGGCTACAGACATTAGGTCCTTGCCTTGTGGATCTCACCTTAGGCAGCCTGAATATCCTGTGAAAAGACAACTGGCTTCCTTCAGAGCGAGGTATAAGAGAGAATATACATCCAAGACAGAAGGCAGGGTATACTATGACCTAATCTTGGAAGTGACATACCAATTTTTCTGCCATATTCTACTGATCACTCAGATCAATCCAGGTATAATGTGAGGTGGGAACACATTTGTAAATGCCATGAGGTGGGGCTCTCTGTGGCCATCTTGGAAGCTGGTTACCATAGACATTATCTACACTGTTGGCAGGTCAGTTATTTACTGAGCAGGAATATCCTATATGTTCAAGGATGTTTAGCATTCCTACCCACCCCATCTCTGTGCCCCACCACATGGAATGAAATGACAGCCATTGTGGAAATAAGAAGTTCCTCCTGACATTTCCAAAATCCTTCCATTGAGAAACAGTATCTGAAACAGGGGCATCTCTTGTTTTCAGAAGCTGCTTGTTAAAAAGGAGTCTCTCTGAACCTATTAGAAATGTGAGAGAGGTTAATGTGAATTAGTCAGCAGATCCTTATTTAGAAGCAAGCCAGCCAGCTTGAGCTTTCCATGTCAAGGTGCATCAGAGTGTTCATAAAGGAAATTCTTTGTGACAGCAGGAATGTCTAATTATGTGCATAGCTCACTGAAATTTTAATGGAATATCATATACATGAAGGACTGAAAGATATACTCCTGTTTAACAACGTTTGTGTCTACTTTCCCACTGTTCTTCATCAAACAGCATTAGTGTGGAGACATTCAGTTCCACCTACTGTAACAAAGCTGTAATTACTAAATCAATAAGTCCTTAGCCTGTTCAAATTCTATTTACAAATGCCTTTACCACTATAATGTCTACAGACTTCAAATTATTCTATATTTTGTAAACAAAAAATCAGAGATTAAATTTGTTTTCCTGTCAGAATGGTGAAATGAAAAATCAATTATTTCACACTTATTGTGCAAGTATATTCTTATTCTTTATCATAGGTTTGTTTGTCAAAGAGCATGATCATTGTTTTTTACTAATTCCTTTATTTATTCATTTATTCAGAACTAAATGAATTTATTAAGAACATTATTTTTAAAAACATATATTGATGTTAACTAGATTATAGGAATGAATCTGATCTGGGTTCTACCATCAGAATGTCTACATTTTTATAAAGAATGTTCATAATTTGTAGTTATTACAGGGGAATTCATGATTTATTTTTAATAAAATATTCACTCAGAATTTAAATAACAATTTATAGCACCCTGAAAGTTCAGACAGACATACAACTGGACATTTTCTTGGAGTTTTAAATATTCTAGTATGTTAAATGAAGAAATTAGCAATTTGCTAATATTGGATGAACAAGGCCTATGAGACCGAATTAGATGTTGTATTGCTTTCAGCAGATGTTCTCTATGGCATCAAGTTGGTTTAAAATTATGCTATTTAAAAACAGATCTTTGCATGAGATGGCAGATCAATGGCATGCTAGGACCAGTAGATAGTGGGTCATAAGAGCTAGGTGCTAAACTTTTAAGAATTCTGTAAGTTGGTTAACCATGCACTCATAGCCTGAAATCAACAGTGGTAGGAGTATTTATATCATGGGAATTGATGAATGGTACAAATCAGGAATCTTCAATATCCTCCACAAAGAGATGGTCATTAAACAGATGCCAAAACATCCCTGCAGCAATGTTTCTAGTCTTCAGTGTGTGAGCAAATTAAGACAGAACCATTCTAGTAACACACTCAGTATCAGATTACTTTCCTGAGTTTCATGGCCAAGTCATAATCCTGACCAGCCAAAAGGATAATAGTTTTCAGTCCAGGAGAACAAAGCATTCCAACACCATCCAGATTATATATTGGAGGTATACTACACTTTAAAAATTCAATCTGGGCTTTTAAGAAAGAGAATTCTCAATAAAAATTCTCCTCGAGTCTCATATTCCATTTTATATCCATGAAGAGTTAAAAAAAAAAAGACAAATTTCACAGATAAATATGAAGATTCTACCATGTCTCTTTTAGCTAAAGAGTAAGGGTTATTTTCAGGCTTCCCAGGTGGCCCTAGTGGTAAAGATTCTGCTTGCCAATTCAGGAGACATAAGAGATGTGGTTTTGATCCCTAAGTAGGGAAGATCTCCTGGAGGAGGGAATGGAGCCCAGCAGGCTACAGTCCATAGGGTTGCAAAGAGTCAACACTACTGAAGCAATTTAGCATGCACAACCCAAGGGGCATTATTATTGCTGTATTTGGGGCTCAAAATATTAGAGAACAAAAATACTATTGTCATAAAGCACATAGTTTTATGACTATTTTATTAAAACAACTTACTGGGCCCCTGAGTGAACTTATGTCTTATGTCAGGCAGTTATAAAATGTAAGTTCATGAATCTGCACTTACTCAAAACTATCTCATGCATTTATTTCTCTGAGAATCAATACCACTATTTTCCTCATATACTTTGAAAATAAAGCAAGAAAAAGAAAATATTTGCTAAAAACTATGTTACTATAATTTTTTAAGAAATTTATTATTAATACACAGGGGTCAGAAAATTTCAGTTCATGGTTCCCAGAGTGAAGATATCTCTGATAAGCTACATATGCTGCTGCTGCTGCTGCTGCTGCTAAGTTGCTTCAGTCGTGTCCGACTCTGTGAGACCCCAGAGACAGCAGCCCACCAGGCTCCCCCGTCCTTGGGATTCTCCAGGCAAGAACACTGGAGTGGGTTGCCATTTCCTTCTCCAATGCATGAAAGTAAAAAGTGAAAGTAAAGTCGCTCAGTCATGTCTGACTCCTAGCAACCCCATGGACTGCAGCCTACCAGGCTCCTCTGCCCAAGGGATTTGCCAGGCAAGAGTACTGGAGTGGGGTGCCATTGCCTTCTCCGAAGCTACATATAGTATATATAAAAATACATGCAAGTTACAGTACATATGTAGTGCCAAAAGCTCCGTCTGTGCTCAGGGGCTGAGTTGCAATTGCTGGGGGAATTATAAGTTCCTAATTTACTTACTTTCATGCCTTTCAGAATTTTACTGTGCTGAAGACTTTTGCATCTTACACTTATTTTTTAATATTGGGCATTTTATATATCCTACAGAATACCTCTGTAAGCTTTTAAAGAAAATTTGCTGTTGTTGTTCAGTAACTCAGTCGTGTCTGACTCTTTGTCTCTTTGTGACTCCATGGACTGCAGCACATCAGGCTTGCCTGGCCATCACCAACCCCTGGAGCTTGTTCAAACTCACGTCCATTGAGTTGTAGATACCATCCAACCATCTCATCCTCTGTTGTCCCCTTCTCCTCCCCCTTCAATCTTTCCCAGCATCAGGGTCTTTTGCAATGAGTCAGTTCTTAGCATAAGGTGGCAAAAGTATTGGAGCTTCAGCTTTATCATCAGTCTTTCCAGTGAATATTCAGGACTGATTTTCTTTAGGATAGACTGGTTCAATCTCCTTGCAGTCCAAGGGCCTCTCAAAGAGTCTTCACCACAGTTCAAAAGCATCCATTCTTTGGTGTTCAGCTATCTTTGTAGTCCAACTCTCACATCCATACATGACTATTGGAAAAACCATAGCTTTGACTAGATGGAGCTATGTTGGTAAAGGGATATCTCTGCTTTTTAATATGCTAAATTTTTACAGCTTTTCTTCCAAGGAGCAAGCATGTTTTAATTTCATGGCTGCAATCACCATCTGTAGTGATTTTGGAGCCCAAGAAAATAAAGTATGTTACTGTTTCCATTGTTTTCCCATCTGTTTGCCAAGTGATGGAACTGGATGCTATGATCTTCGTTTTTAGATTATGAACCCCTAAACTCTGACTTGAGAGAAGTGGATGACAAGAGATGAGACAGGTAATAGGAAAACCAAGATATTGGACATCTACCCATTTCTTACCCCAAAGATTTCAGAACTTATTTCAAATAAAATTCATATAATGTGGATTTGCACTCAGAACCTAATTAACCATCCTACCTCTTTCATCCCAGCTAGTAACAGAGTCCTTCAATGTATAATTGTCATTTCAATTGTGTACAACTGTACTACAGTTGTATATTATACAATATTGCTTCCTCTAAGTATTGTTATGTTCCATCAAAACCATCACACTTAACACATTGCACATTGATATGTTTCTCTATGTGACTGTCACCCCCTACCATACACACTGCTGTTTAAGTCCTTCTAAATAAAGAATCTTAATAATTTATGTTTGTATATTTAGCATCTAATAGTCCCTGATATTGGAGAAGGCAATGGCACCCCACTCCAGTACTCTTGCCTGGAAAATCCCATGGACCCAGGAGCCTGGTAGGCTGCAGTCCATGGGGTTGCTAGAGTCGGACACGACTGAGCAACTTCACTTTGACTTTTCACTTTCATGAATTGGAGAAGGAAATGGCAACCCACTCCAGTGTTCTTGCCTGGAGAATCCCAGGGACGGGGGACCCTGATGGGCTGCCATGTGTGGGGTCGCGCAGAGTCGGACACGACTGAAGTGACTTAGCAGCAGCAGCAGCAGTAGCAGCAGCAGCAGCAGTCCCTGATATTAAGTTCTTAATGATGACTTTTAAATTGTCAGTGTTTATTCCAGAAAAACATGTCATTTCTTTCTATACAGAAATGTCTAATGAGTTTGTATGGAAAAAGATACCTGCAGAAATGTTTAATCCAATAAATTGAGAGTATAGCACTAAAACATAGAAATTACCATATGTAAAATAAATATCTAGTGCTGTATAACACAGGGAGCTCAACCCAATGTTCTGTGGCAACCTAGAGGGGTGGGATGAGGGGCAGCAGGAGGGAGATTCAAGGAGGGGACATATGTATATTTAAGGCTGATTCACATTGTACAGAGAAATCAACACAATATGGTAAAACAATCATCCTCCAATTAAAAATAACAAAAAAATTTTTTAAAATTAAATAAAAGAGTATATACTCTATATTTTCCCTTCAACAGTGCATGTTTTCAACTGGTCAAGTGCCAAAGCTATCTACAGATTTGAAAAACAGAAAAACAAAATAATTAAGGTATGGGTTTTACTGAATTTAATGAGGTAGTAAACAAGAAAATGAGTTTCAAACATCTTTAGTGATTTCTTGTCTTATTAGCTTCTATTGTGAGATAATTACACACACACATACAAAATCCATGTTAATAAATTTTACTGAACAATGAATAAAATTACAGGAGCCATCAGAGTTAACATAATACTCCTAGTTTGCAATTTATGTCATTATATTTCAATATAATTGTATTACTATTTACTGTACTTCACTGAAATAAAAATCTTTAGGTGGCCTCTGTGACCTTTCTTTTCAGTATGTTGATCAGCACAAATATCACTTTTTATATTTGGTCTGTAGACAAAATAATGTTTTAGTTTGTGCTGTGAATTTATATCTAGATTTTAATAGATTTTTGTGAGTTTAAAAAGACTACATAGAGAAGATTGAGAATAGAAGTCTTTCAGGGACACTGATGATTGTTTTTTTTTCTGGCCAAGGCTAAATTGACCAACACTTGTGTCTCTTTGTGTTGACCAAAACCATCTAAAACTGTTTCTCAAAACTCCTTGGACAATTATCAGTTTTAGAAGTCTATTTTCAAAAGTAAATATATATACATAATAATGTATTATTTAAAACAATGTCAGTAATGTGTATTTTTAATAGAACTGTTAACTTACTCAAATTACTTGAAAATATATCACAGTTAAGAGAATATAATTGATACTAGGAAAATACCTAGGACCCAATTTTGTTACATCTTAGTCACATATATGTTGAGTATATAATAACTAAGACAATAGTTTCAAATATAGCAGACATTTCTAGGTGAGTTCCTAGTGGAGAGAGACCTACCCTCAATTCTTGCTTCAAAGCAATAACATCTTTATGTAATTTTAAAATTCCAGAACATTTTATGGGGCTTTCCAGGTGGTTCAGATGTCTGCTTGTAGTGCGGGAGGCCCGGGTTCGATCCCGGGTTTGGGAAGATACCCTGGAGAAGGAAATGGCAACCCACTCCAGTACACTTGCCTGGAAAATTCCATGGGTGGAGGAATCTGGTAGGCTACAGTCCATAGGGTCGCAGAGTCGGACATGACTGAGCAACTTCACTTCTAAAACACATACATACATACACCCACACAGTATACATATCTGTGCACATACATATGCACAGATGTATATATACACACACAAAGGAAATTAATGATATACATTCTTAAATTTTATATATTCTTAAACCTCTCCATATTTTTTGGCAAAACTTAAAAAAAAAAAAACTTTAAATTTTCTATGTCAATGTGTGGGATCAGATATATGGACAACCCAAAGCCTATTTTAACTTTTTCCAGTAGTTTATATAATTCTATATTCTATATTAATATTAACTGGGTTTTCCATTTTGTGCATGAACATTGTCTGGGAGCCAGGAAACAACCAGGAAACATGTGAAATAAGATATGAATGGAAATGGCACCACTTTTAACATTATACATGGATAACCCCAAATCAGCAGCGTTTATTTACTTTCTAGTGTGTACAAAGTTTATTCTCCAATGAAACACAGCCAAGATTTTCCAGTGTTTGTAAGAAGCACCATTTCTTTATTTATTCTTCTGCACATACTGTGGATTATGTTTCTAAGGGAAGATTACATATCTATCTATATTGTTCTCCCAATTTCATGAGGCAAGAGCAACTACAATCTTTTCATCAGCCTATAAGCATACTGCATGTTATCAACATGTTTGCTAAGAGTTTATAGGTAAGTCAGCTGCCAGACACCTTCAGAACTTGGGAGTGAATGGGTAGTTAGAATCAGACACATTACTTCCTGTTATGGACATATAGCCACTGGTCTAGTGGGAATCTAAGTTTAAATGAAATGTATCCTGCTGGGGAAGCAGATTCCTAGTCCCAAGTATCTTGCCAATGAGCTAAATCAGAGTGAGATGTGAAGGTCACTTTCAATCTACTGTTTTCACTATAACAAATTCCCTTATGCTTAGCACTTATCAAATGAGTAATTCATCTGGGTAATTCTGTCCTTATATGAGACAGAAAAGAAAGAGTGATTATTGAAGAGCGATTGTTTGCACCACATTTTGGGGAGTTCAGAGGTATAATCTATAGATAATCAACAGGCTTTTTTTAACCCTTCTTAGAGGAAGATTTGTTAAGTGTTGTCTCTGTTGTAAAAGAGTAGTAGACCTATTAAGCTTGCTAAAGCTGTTTACCTTCATGGAGGAAGGGTAACACTGCTCCTAATTTAATCTCAACTTATACTTATGAACCTATAATGTGTGCCCTAGTGATTAAAAACTACAAGGGATATTAAAGAGCACCCCCCAGAAAATACCATATGACTAGCTGGACTGAATAATATACCACAACTTTTTTTCTGATCAGGTAGATATACAATATCACAATGTCTAAGAATTAAGTTTTGATCAAATGATACTTCCTTGGCTGGAGTAGTTATAAGAGGCTTGCTGCTGGTTTGCTTCTTGCCATACAGATGAGTGAGGCCTAATATAAGTCATTAATAATGGAAAGGTTAAGCAAGTTCTCTATTTTACAATAAAGTATTACAAAGGCTAACCTGGAAAAGGAAGCCATGTCTAACACATGTTAAACTAATGACAATTCAAAAATGCAATATTCCTAAGGAGACTACAGCCTGCTTTGATAGGAAAACCTCTCTTTTCAATACAGGGTGTTAGATAAATAGACCAGACTTCTAGGGACTTTAAGAGTAGTCATAGGTACAGAAAGCTAATACCTTAAAATAAAAACACAGCCCTGAGAGAATACCATAAAACATTCTCAGGATGTGATAAATATTGATAGATAATGGGGGAAAAAAAGAGAGCAATAATTTGGGACATGTTTTTAGGAGACAGACGAAGAAGGAATATACCGCATCCTGAAGATAGTGAGCAAAGGTTATGTTCTGCTATGGAGGGGTACATACTTTCCATTACAGAACATGGCACCAATGTGGTTACTAGCACCCCCAGCTGTTGAGCAGCTTTATTTCCCAAGCAAATCTGGTATGTAATTGATACAACAAATCTTGACAACTGGGCACCAAGTGGTTTCTTTATTCACTGTCACAGATATTCAGAGAATTTTCATGGACACCTCATAAAAGGGATTTCATTGTAAAATTGCATAGCATAGTAAGAAACTTTGTTAGTATTTTCAATACTCTGTGAGTAAGAAGCTGCAGAGTTTGAAAAAGAATAGACCTAGAGATCACCCTCATTTTGGACACCAGTTGCAAGTTCAAGGATCTCCTAAAAGCTCAGGGTCAATAATTTGCTAGAAGGACTCACAGAATTCACTGAGAGCTATTCTACTTGTAGTTACAATTTACTGAAAGGAAAGGAAACAGTTAAAATCAGCCACAAGAAGGAATGTATGGGACAGAGTCTAGGAAATTTCATTGTGGGGTTTCCTGTTTCCCTCTCACCATGAAGCCATAAGCAGCACTACATCCCCAGCATTGGTTTGTAACAACGTGCATGGAGGATTTGCAAGTAGGGAAGTTCTCCTGAGTCTTGCCCAGAGTCCTCACTGGGGCTTGATCATGTAAACCCGGCTGGCTGGTTGGCTGACTTCAGTCTCTGCTGCTGCTGCAGCTAAGTCACTTCAGTCGTGTCCGACTATGTATGACCCCATAGACGGCAGCCTACCAGGCTCCACTGCATATGGGATTTTCCAGGCAAGAGTACTGGAGTGGGTTGCCATTGCCTTCTCCAGACTTCAGTTTCTAACCCCTCTGTAATCAGAGCTGATACCATGTGAACTAATATTCACTCCACTTATTTCACATTGTTACATCTGGTGGAATCAAGGCTCCCAGATAAACAAAGACTTTTCTTGGGGGTTAGATACTATCTCACAGAAACCTAACAAAAAGTCTGGACCCTCTGTTTGACTAAAGCTAATGTATTATTGAGAGGATAACAAGGCAGCAAGGCCAGGGGTCTCCAAAGGGAGGAAATAGGCTACAAGTGTCAGACATTTTTATCTTTCTTAAGTGGCAGGAGGAAACAAACTAGCGAGTGTCGGGGTCCAGCCCTGGTGGATCCAGGGTAATTCGAAGGTGAGACAGAGTCAGCGTCCTAGGAAAAAACTTATTTAATTCAGATATAAAGAGAGATTAGAAAAGAATAATGTAGTAGAAAATATTAGTGGAGAAAAAGAGGCTGAATAACTTGGCTTACGTGGAATACCAATCACCACCTACGTAGGCCACAGGCATCTTTCCATTCTCCCGAAGGAGAGGAGGCACTGAGGCCTCCCAGGTCTGATCTTAGAAGCCCAGGCAAAATTAGCAGGCTTGGTGAGTACCCACATTCCAGATGGGAATTCAGCCAGAAAAATGGGGAGCAAGAAAGAAATGACACAGGGGAATCAGTCTTTCCAGAAACTGATCCGATTTCTTTATTTTTAAGTTTGCTTATATACCTTTTGTTACACATAGAGACAAATGGAAATTTTAAAGTCACACGGGGGTCAGCAGTCCTGACCTTTATCAAAATCAGGTGCTTCACATAAATGTATTTAAAAAAAAAAAAGGTCTTAGGGGTTTTACATCATCTTCTGGCCATGAGGCCTGCTGACATTTTATGACCCTTTCTTTCTGATAACCAAAAGACTTATTTTTTCCATGGGGGTTTTTTCTTAAACCAGGCACCACCCTCTGAAGGTAGCAGATAAAGTTGCATTCCTATAGGGTGAGAGTGTAGTGAGTTACAACTAAGAAAGGAATTTATTTAAGGTTAACATGATTAATCTTAAAGGTTAATACTTATTTCTCCTATATGCTAGTTATATTCATTATAAGGGTAAGAAATATGGAGATTTAGCAGCAAACATCAGCTCAACAAATGAAAACTCTTCACCAATGTTCCCCTTAAGATCTATTTAGTCTTAGGATAGTGATAAAGTTACATTTTTACATAGCAAGGACATAGTGGTTTATAACAAAGTACAGTGATCTATAACAAAAGAGAAAATTCATTAACTCAAAAAGTCTAGTATTGCTAACATCAAAAACTACTATATTTCCTTTTCTATATTCCAAATACATTGATTAATATATTCCCAGGTGCCTAAAGATATGGAGGCCTGGTGCAATCAATGACTCAACATGAGAAAAGCTCTATGTTAATTAAAACTTTCAAAATACTCCAAACTCTCTGTGCTGTTTATGGTTGAGAGGTTGTCACACAAGCTAGTCTGTCAGCAGAGAGGTTTGACCTGAGACACCCTTGTCACACCCAGGGCAGGGAATTAGCAGCAAGTATTGGCACAACAAATGAAAAACCCTTCACCAATATAATTCCTAATCAACCCACTATACTAATAATTTCTAACTTCCCAAAAGAATTTGCCTTTAGTAAGTTTAAAACATCTCATGCCTCTCACGGTTGGGAGGCTGTAAACAATCACATGTGGCCAGATGAATCTGTACAGGCAGGCTAGATAACCTTCAGAGAAGTTCGTAAGTTGAAACACACTTGTCATGCCCAGGAATTTTTATTGACTTGAGCTGCATGTTTACTCCCCCTCCGAGAGAACCGGTGGGGAACAGCCCCCCATAAGGTCAGAGGCGTAGGTGAGAGCATGGAACAGTAAAGTAGGTAGACTCTGGTTTGGGAGTAGATGCTCGGGAACAGGGGGTTTCCTGAGGCTTGATCACACCTTTGCGTATGCCGAAGCCTCCTTCCTCATGACCTTTGCCATGGGCGGAGTTCCCCATGCTGGCTCCCGGCAAGAGAGATTTTTTTCTTTTCTATACAAATTTAAAAGCAGGTTTCTCTTAAAATACTGTGTTGCCATAATGACACCTGGTTTCACCTGAAGTTCAGTTCAGTTCAGTAGCTCAGTCGTGTCCGACTCTTTGTGACCCCATGAATCGCAGCATGCCAGGCCTCCCTGTCCATCACCACCTCCTGGGGTTCACTCAGACTTACGTCCATCGAGTCCGTGATGCCATCCAGCCATCTCATCCTCTGTCATCCCCTTCTCCTCCTGCCCCCAATCTCTCCCAGCATCAGAGTCTTTTCCAATGAGTCAACTCTTTGCATTAGGTGGCCAAAGTACCGGAGCTTCAGCTTCAGCATCATTCCTTCCAAAGAAATCCCAGGGTTAATCTCCTTCAGAATGGACTGGTTGGATGTCCTTGCAGTCCAAGGGACTCTCAAGAGTCTTAACTATTCTCAAACTTTGAGTTAACCAATGCAGTTTTCTTATGGAAATGTTTGTCTTAAGCTATGTTAATGTATTATGCATTTACCCCATACTCTTTCTTCAAATTGGTTCCGCCTAATGGCTCAGAACCTACTTGACAAACCAGTATGTTATACTCAGATAGTGTTCCCCTAATCTATGTAAACAAAACTATTTGTATGGTAATCTGCCCTTCTACAAGATTCAAGTCAACCATTTTATGGCCTGGGATGAATCATCTGGTGCCAAGATTATCCCAAAATGCATCTTATGGGTGAGGGGCCTGATGCCATCCTAAGTTTTAAGACATTCCTTTCTTTCATTAGCAGACTGCTACTCCAGTGTTCTTGCCTGGAGAATCCCAGGGACGGGAGAGCCTGGTGGGCTACTGTCTATGGGGTCACACAGAGTCGGACACGACGGAAGCGACTTAGCAGCGGCAGCAGTAATGACTATATAAAATCCAGCTTAAGACTAGCAGGGGTGTACTCTGTCTGCCCCATTATGATGCCTATGTCAGAAGCTTTCTCTATCTCCTTTATACTTTAATAAAACTTTATTACACAAAAGCTCTGAATGATCAAGCCTCATCTCTGGCCCTGGATTGAATTCTTCTCCTCTGGAGGCCAAGAATCCTGGCATCTTTTTGTTCAGCAACAACCTTTCATTACCAGGAGGACATGATCATACAGGTTTGTTTTTGGCATTAATTGGATAATGTTCTCATTAGAGCATATGATGATGATGGTATACCCAACCAGTTGACAGTAAAGCAGAATTATTTTCTCTTATGTTTTCAATTAAAACTTAATTATGACAAACCTGTACTTTAGAAGTTTAAGAATACATTCTTTGACTTAAGAATACCCCTCTCGGTAGTGGAAAAGAGTAGTGGTGGATGAAAGAAGAGTCAATCAGTTAAAGTTATACTGGCAACAAAACTATGAACTCAAATTAAGGAGGATAGAGGAAAACTCTGTATTGAGTGTTAACCAGATCCAGTTAACTTTTTTTTTTTAACATTCTCCAAAAGGGAAAAATTCTGAAAACTGTTTCAGATATCCATTCCAATATTTAGAAACACTCATATGGTATTAACTTTTGTGTAGTGCAACTCTCATGTAAGATACATTCTTATTTAGACTTTGTAGAAACTGTAAAATCTTTTAGTATTGTCCATATAATTCTCACTAGTATTATCATTATACCTCATTTTCCCAAAGACAATTACAAAATTCTTAGCTCTTTTAGGTTTTCATATTCAAGATAAAGAAATTATAGAAAATTTATAGCTTCAAAAATCCAGTGTTTCATTGTTTTTCAAACCAAATATTCTTTGGAGGAAAAAAATGGGGGAACGGATTTGTTGTCCAAGAGAAAAAAGAAAAATATCACTATGTTTTGTCTAATCATTATATTTTGGATTTAAATTACTATCTCTACAGAGGAATTTTAAGTAATATGGGAAGAATGGCTAAAGATTAGATCATACAGGAACATTTCAGTTATACTGTTCTAGGGAACTAAATTTAAACTCAATTTTTGTAATAAATGACTTTTTTTATTCCATGTAATTCCTGGGGAAATTTTTGTACTCTCATTCTTAAACCTGTTAATCTGTCCTAATATGATTTTTGGCCACTCAGAGCTGCGAAATAATTTATTATTGTGTAGGCATGTGTGTACTGTACCACTTACCATTAGAAGAAATATTTTAATGTCCTTACGCAATTATAGGGTAGCTGGACACTAAAGGCATAAACATGTATATTTCCATCTCCACCCTGGATATTTTGTGGATGTAATTAACTTGGAAATTTGTTAAATATACCCTTTAGTACTTATGCAAACAGGCATTTATACACATGAATACTGATACCATGATACTGTGAGTCTTAAATTTACAAACTTGTCTGAATACACTTTTAGAAAAACTGTCATTGTAAAACCATGGTCTAACCACTATGGTCATTTATTAGAGAGAACTAAGATTTCTTTAACTTGAGCTACATAGAAACTGTGGGAGATTTCAGAGAAAGGCATGTGCATTGATCAGTAAGATTGCTCCTCAGACAGTGATTAGGCAAGATTTCTACAGTGCACACTGATGAAGCACATTGTAAAGCAGTTCAGGCACAGTTAGGGGCAAGGACCATGTTAGTCATCTCCAAGTTTATAAGGAGTGATACTTTCATTAACTTGTGCCTCAAAAAGTACAGAATGGAAGACTAAAGCGAGGTCCTATTCTTTGTTCATGCTTGAAGATGTCTCTGTTGTATCCAGGTGTAATTTGTTATGTAATGATTCAGAGCAGGTACCAAAGTGGAATAGTTTATACTTGAAACACATTTCTTACTCATTAATGTTGTGATATTGGTATATCACTTAATAGATCTGTGTTTCAGTTTCCTCAGCTATAGAAGCTGAATAATTATTGTAACTTACCTCATAGAGTTCGGGTAAAACTTGAGTTGAAATATCTAATACTATTGGTATAGTGCCTGGAAAAAAGTGACATGAAGTATGTTCAATAATAGTTAGCTACTACTTTTGTCGTTGTTGCTCTCAGGACTCACTTGTTGCTAAATAACATAGAGATGATGAAACTCAAGAAATGGTCAGATTTTTTTTTCATTATTTGACTTGACCAAGAGGGTATTTATAAATAGTTATGTATTATACAAATGACCATTTTTTTAAAAAGTGCTGAGATATAGTCCTAAAATCCTCTATTTGTAATTTATTTCCAATTTCCAGCTCTATTATTTTTAGTGAGCTATAGTGAGCTATGACTGACATAGAACTATGTAAGCTTAAGGCCCACAACATGTTGTTTCATTTCAGTTCAGTTCAGTCACTCAGTAGTGTCCAATTCTTTGTGACCCCATGAACTGCAGCACACCAGGCCTTCCTGTCCATCACCAACACCTGGAGTCTACGCAAACTCATGTCCATCAAGTCGTTGATGCCATCCAGCCAACTCATCCTCAGTCATCACCGTCTGCTCCTGCCCCCAGTCCCTCCCAACATCAGAGTCTTTTCCAATGAGTCAACTCTGCATGAGGTGGCCAAAGTATTGGAATTTCAGCTTTAGCACCAGTCCTTCCAATGAACACCCAGGAATGATCTCCTTTAGGATGGACTGGTTGGATATCCTTGCAGTCCAAGGGACTCTCAAGAGTCTTCTCCAAAACCACAGTTCAAAAGCATCAATTCTTCAGCACTCAACTTTCTTCACAGTCCAACTCTCACATTCATACATGACCACTGGAAAAACCATAGCCTTGACTAAATGGACCTTTCTTGGCAAAGTAATGTCTCTGTTTTTGAATATGCTATCTAGGTTGGTCATAACTTTCCCTCCAAGAAGTAAGCATTTTTTAATTTCATGGCTGCAGTCACAATCTGCAGTGATTTTGGAGCCCCCCCAAAAAATAAAGTCTGACACTGTTTCCACTGTTCCCCCATCTATTTCCTGTGAAGTGATGGGGCTGGATGCCATGATCTTTGTTTTCTGCATGTTGAACGTTAAGCCAACTTTTTCACTCTACTCTTTCACTTTCATCAAGAGGTTTTTAGTTCATTTTTACTTTCTGCCATAAAGGTGGTGTCATGTGCATATATGAGGTGATTGAGATTTCTCCTGGCAATCTTGATTCCAGCTTGTGCTTCTTCCAGCCCAGCATTTCTCACGATGTACTCTTCATAGAAGTTAAATAAGCAGGGTGAAAATATACAGCCTTAACGTTCCCCTTTTCCTATTTTAAACCAGTCTGTTGTTCCATGTCCAGTTCTAACTGTTGCTTCCTGACCTATATATAGGTTTCTCAAGAGGCAGGTCAGGTGTGCTGGTATCCCCATCTCTTTCAGAATTTTTCATAGTTTATTGTGATCCACACAGTCAAAGGCTTTGACATAGTCAGTAAGGCAGAAATAGATATTTTTCTGGAACTCTCTTGCTTTTTTGATGATCCAGCAGATGTTGGCAATTTGTTCTCTAGTTCCTCTAACTTTTCTAAAACCAGCTTGAACATCTGGAAGTTCACAGTTCACGTATTGCTGAAACCTGGCTTGGAGAATTTTGAGCATTACTTTACTAGCGTGTGAGATGAGTGCAATGTTGATTAGATACCTTTATATACTGCAGTATAAGCACCACCACAGCTTTTAGCTAACACCTCCAACATTTTTACATAATTATCATTTCATTTGTGTGCTAATGACCTTTAATCTAGTATTACAGCAAACACTAAAGTTTATATTTTTTCTCACCATATGTATTACATATAGTACATGTTGTATATGTATACATACATAAATATGTACTGTATATATATAGAAAATATATAAATGTTAGCATTCATTGAAATTATTAAATGGCCTCACCACATTATTAGATTATATTACATATAACATATATTTTACATATTATATATGTATATATCTATATATATGTATATGTATCCATGGCTGGCTGAATTCACCTAGTAGTGTCTGACTCTTTATGACCCCATGGACTGTAGCCCACCAGGCTCTTCCATCCATGGGATTCTCCAGGCAAGAATACTGCAGTGGGTTGCCATTTCCTTCTCCAGGGGATTTTACTGACCCAGGGATTGAACCCAGGTCTCCTGCATTGCAAGCAGATGCTTTAACCACTGAGCCACCAGGGAAGCCCCTATATGTATCTATAGATATCTCTGTATCTATATTACATAAAATACATATTATATATCTATATATCTACATATATTCTCCTTCATGGATCACTGCCTTATTGTGGCAAAGGAGCTTGAGTAAGTCAATGAAGCTATGAGCTATGCCATGCAAGGTCACCCAAGATAGATGGGTCATAGTGGATAGTTTTGACAAAACATGGTCCACTGGAGG
Organism: Procapra przewalskii; assembly: GCA_006410515.1. NCBI lineage: Eukaryota > Metazoa > Chordata > Mammalia > Artiodactyla > Bovidae > Procapra > Procapra przewalskii. The sequence goes on from SJYF01000210.1 coordinate 4,255,000, forward strand.
AGGGGATGGCAAACCACGAGGACTCCATGAACTGTAAGAAAAAGCAAAAAGATATGACACTGAAAGATGAGTCCCCCCTGATGGGAAGGTATCCAATATGCTACTGGGGAAGAGCAGCTCAAGGAAGAATGAAGCAGCTGGGCCAAAGCAGAAACAAAACTCAGTATGGATGTGTCTGGTGATGAAAGTAAAATCCAATGCTATAAAGAACAATACTGCATAGGAACATGGAATGTTAGGTACATGAATCAGAGTTAGTTGGACATGGTCAAGTGGGAGATGGCAAAAGTTACATCAACATCTTAGTAATCAGTGAACTAAAATGGATGAGAACGGGAAAATTTAATTCAGATGACCATTATATCTACTACTGTGGACAAGAATCCCTTAGAAGAAATGAAATAGCCCTCATAATCAACAAAAAGAGTTCTAAATGCAGTACTTGGGAGCAATCTCAAAAATGACAGAATGATCTTGGTTCATATCCAAGGCAAACTAGTCAACATCACAGTAATCCAAGTCTATGCTCCAACCACTAATGCCAAAGAAGGTGAAGTTGATCAGTTCTAAGAAGACGTACAAGACATCATAGAACTAACACCAAAAAAATGTCATTTTCATCACAGGAGACTGGAATGAAAAGTAGGAAATCAAGTCAAGAAATACCTGGCTTAACAGGTAAATTTGGCCTAAAATGAAGCAAAACAAAGGCCAACCTAATTCTGCCAAGAAACTGGTCAGATCATCAGCTCCTTATATGAAAATTCAGGCTTCAACTAAAGTAAGCAGGGAAAATCACTAGGTTGTCAGGTACAACCTAAATCAATGCCCCTATGATTATACAGTGGAGGTGATGAATGGGTTCAAGGGATTGGATCTGGTAGACAGAGTACCTGAAGAACTATGGACAGAGGTTCGTAACATTGTACAGGAGGCACTGACAAAAACCATCCCAAAGAAAAATAAATGCAAGAAGGCAAAGTGGTTTTATAGGGAAGATTTACAAATAACGAGGAAAGAAGAGAAGTGAAAAGCAAGGGAGAACGATTTGGGTCAAATTATTTAATCTTTCTAAGCTTCATTTATTATATTCATATATAATGAAACAGTACCATGAAACTTGGATTCCTCACCTGTACATTCAAACAAGTTATTTGGTATTATTCTTAAGAGTAATATGCATTACATTCACAATAACTCTATGAGATACTATTTTTATTTGTAATTGACAGCTAAGGATGGAACAACAGACTGGTTCTAAATTGGGAAAGGAGTACATCAAGGCTATATATTGTCAGCCTGCTTATTTAACTTACATACAAAGTACATCATGATAAATGCTGGGCTGGATGAAGAACAAGCTGGAATAAAGATTTCTGGGAGAAATGTCAATAACCTCAGATATGCAGATGACACTATCCTTATGGCAGAAAGCAATAAAGAATTAAAGAGCCTCTTGATGAAAGTGAAAGAGGAGAGTGAAAAATTTGGCTTAAAGCTCAACATTCAGAAAATGAAGATAATGGCATCTGATCCCATCACCTCATGGCAAATAGATGGGGAAACAGTGGAAACAGTGTCAAACTTTATTTTGGGGGGCTCCAAAATCACTGCAGATGGTGAGTGCAGCCATGAAATTAAAAGATGTTTACTCCTTGGAAGGAAAATTATGACCAACCTAGACAACATATTAAAAAGCAGAGACATTACTTTGCCAGCAAAGGTCTGTCTAGTCAAGGCTCTCGTTTTTCCAGTGGTCATGTGTGGATGTGAGAGGTGGACCATAAAGAAAGCTGAGCACCAAAGAATTGATGCTTTTGAACTGTGGTGTTGGAGAAGACTCTTGAGAGTCCCTTGGACTGCAAGGAGATCCAACCAGTCCATTCTGAAGGAGATCAGCCCCGGGTATTCTTTGGAAGGAATGATGCTAAAGCTGAAACTCCAGTACTTTGGCCACCTCACGTGAAGAGCTGACTCATTGGAAAAGACTCTGATGCTGGGAGGGATTGGGGGCAGGAGGAGAAGGGGATGACTGAGGATGAGATGGCTGGATGGCATCACTGACTCGGTGGACGTGAGTCTGTGTGAACTCTGGGAGGTGGTGATGGACAGGGAGGCCTGGGTGCTGCGATTCACGGAGTCAGAAAGAGTTGGGCCTGACTGAGTGACTGAACTGAACTGAACTCATGGAAATGATGCAAATGAACATACTCATACATATATATGTATAACTAAATCTCTTTGCTGTACACCTGAAACATTATTGTAAATAAACTATACTTCAATTATAAAAAGTATTTAAAAATTCATGAGTGAATGACAGGCATTTCAATTTTGTCCTAACAGGACCATGACAGCAAGCCTTCTTTATTTCTTTGATGTTACAGTTTATCTTAATTTCTAATATAAGGAAAATCTTGTTTCTTAATGGTAATATAATTTCTGATATGCTTTCTTCAATGTTCTAAACTTAATTTTAAACACCACCAGTGGTATTGCTAGTAAAACTATTTAATATAATACAGTATTTTATCATGAAAACTTACCCTTATGAAAATTAGTCCTTCTAGAATGTGTCATCCAAGCACGGTGTCCTTATCCTTTATTCTGTGTGTTTATATATCAAATTATAGTTTCTTTCATTGTCTACTTCATTATTAGTTCAAGAGTAGAATGTCACAAGTTACAGCTTTAAGAGGAAGGTTATTTCTCTGAGATAGTCTTTTTGTGTAGGCAATTTTAAACCATACATGAAGATGTTTGGGCCGATGGGTGGGTCAGCTCTACCAGTCTGTTTTGAGATGAAGGGAAAATTCATACAAGTTAATATCCGAAGTCCTCTGTAAGTGTTTTATTTCAGTGACTTGATAATGGCCTTTTAATATTAATAAACACAATAAGGATTTTTTCAAGGGCACAGAACTGTTTTAAAATTAATATTTCTATTTCTTGCCCTAGGAAGAAAAAATTGATTTGACAATATAAGGCAAAACAAGAATTGATTGAATGTCCCTTCTCAAGGTACTATTTTGTCATTAGGTAAACTAGACTTGATTCAATACATTGATCAAGCTATGTGTTTCAAAATTTTTAGATTTGTTTTTCATCATATGATATCACAATGTGGAAACATGGTATATTTAGAGTTCTAAATTTTTAAATAATTATGCAGAGTCATTGGCACTAAAATGGAAGGAGCTGAGGAAACTATAAATCTTATTAACAGCAACAACAAAACATAGGCAGTAGCATTATCTAACGATATAGCTATTTTACTATATTTACATCTGGTTCCTTTCTTCAGTTCAGTTCTTTCTTCAGTCCTCCATCAGTTCTGTATCCTCCATTTCCCCCCTTTATTCTTATTTCCTTTCAGAATTAAACAGAAATGTTTCTCAAGGAATAAACAAAGTTTCTCTTTTTCTGACAGAAACAATTTGGGAAGGGAGGAAAAAGTTTAGATTCCCATTCTCAGGATCTCACTTGCTACTTCAAAGTATTTAAATATTTTTCCTAACAAAGTCCCCCTTCCTTTTTTTTTTCCCCCTCAAGTGGAAGTGTTTCTGCTTCCCTATATTATGTTATATAATATTTTCTACAGCTTTGGAAAGTAGATTTTATGATTCTAATTATCAGAAAAGAAAGTGAAAGTATTAGTCACTCATTCATGTCTGACTTTGCAATCCCGTGGACTGTAGCTTGCCAGGCTTCTCTGTCCAGGGAATTTTCCAGGCAAGGATACTAGAATGAGGTGAAATTCCCTTCTTCAGGGGATCTTCCCAACCCAGGAATTGAACCCACATCTCCTGAATTGCAGGCAGATTCTTTACCATCTGAGGCACTAGGGAAGCCAGAAGAAGCAAAATAGGGTTAATTTTCTAAGTTTTCATAGTTGACTGAAAGAAATATAAAAAGAAACTAGGTAAAAGTCTGTCTAACATTTTGTATTATCTTGAAATTTCCTTGTCTTCCTTTATTATCCTTTTAGAAGAGTGCTCCTTTTTATGAAGTAGAAGAAATGATTAAATAGGTACTTGACATAATATAAAAATAATAACTATCATTTATCAAATACTTAGTGTATGTCAAATGCTGTGTAAAGCACTTTACATCTATTACCTCGTTTAAGCTGACAACAACTCTTATAAGATATATATTATTATTATTCCCCTTTGACATTTACATTTATTCTCCCTGTGGAAGAGTCTGAGTCTTACAGAGAAGGAGTAACCTGCCACAGATTGAGCCTAATACACTGCCATGCTACGATAGTTCAAATCAATTTTGTCTGTACATTAATCTGAGATCACAACCTAATACTAATATGTCACAGTTGGACCTTGGTTGACTGACATAAAAATCTGGGCTGGTTTGTAAAAGATAAAGAGATATTTTCTTAAGTGTATTTTGAGTTTTACCTACCTACCCCGGTGGCTCAGAGGTTAAAGTGTCTGCTTGGAATGCGGGAGACCCGGGTTCGATCCCTGGGTCAGGAAGATCCCCTGGGGAAGGAAATGGCAACCCATTCCAGTATTCTTTACCTGGAAAATCCCATGAAGAGAGGAGCCTGGTAGGCTACTAGTCCATGGGGTCGCAAAGAGTCCGACAGGACTGAGCGACTTCACTTTCACTTTCACCAACACAGTAGGTTTGCAATATATATTTTGTATTTAATAAATAAAAGAATAATGTGTTGAATAAATGTCTCAAGCATCTAAAATGGTCTCACATATTCAAATCATGGCACTGCATAAAATACTAGGCTTCCCTTTTCTAATTAGAAAAAGAGATCATTTAAAAACTTTACTGTGCCTCATTTTGTTTCCATGCACCTTTACTCTCCCGGGGGGCTATAAGATATATAAACTGGTCCTTTGTGAAAGTCTAAACTAGGGGAAGCTCAAGCTATCACTCAGCACAAAAAGAAATAATAAATTTTCCATCAAACACAGTAATTAACGCATTCAACCCATCCAATGTGCCTCTCTGTTCACATGTAAAATATCATTGTTGCTGTTTAGTCGCTAAATTGTGTCTGAATCTTTTGTCACCCCTTGGACTGTAGCCTGTTAGGTTCTTTAGTCCATGGAATTTTCCAAGCAAGGACACTGGAGTGGGTTTGCCATTTCCTTCTCCAGGGGCTCTTCCAGACCCAGGGATCCAAACTGCATCACCTGCCTTGCAGGTGGCTTCTTTACCACTGAGTCACCAGGGAAGCCAATATCATAATTCTACCTAAATGAAGTAGAGACATTTTAGTTCAAACATTTCATATATTTTACTAAATTTCTATAATCAAGTGAGGTAGACAGCGGTCTACCTGTCTATCTCGGGTAGATGTTTTTTCTTTTCAGATATAGAGAAGCTGAGGATCATCGAATTATCAGTGATTTATTTACCCACAATTCAAACATAGCATCTTTCTTTTATTCTTCCTCTTTTCCTTTTTCTCCCCTCCTCTGCTTCCTTTTCCTCTTTTTACTTTTCTTTTTATTAAAAGTTACTAGACCAGGAATGGGGTTACTGCTGTCACTCTAGATGTCACTGACAACTGATCAAATTTGGTGTGTATGAAATATAGCTTCCTTTCTTTACTGAACCATAAACAATGCAAAGATGGGACTCATGTTCCACTCACTACAGAGTCATCTACACTTTTCACAGTACACAGCATGAAATAGCTTTACATACATAAGTCATTTAATCGAAGGAAGGAATGAACTGTGCCTATTTGAAAAGTATCCCTAATATTATCACATAACAGTGGTGTGGTGTGTAATTAGTGTGCACCTTTTACTGAAATACAGACTGATTTTGGGGGGTAAATTTAGTCATTCCTCTTTCCAACTATCCATGTTTATCTATAATATTTCAATATTATATATCACTTTTACTGTGATTTCAATATATATACTTCAAATATATTAATCACTCCCATAAGTGTTATGAGAAGAAACTGATCCTGTTTGTGTGTGTGTGTGTGTGTGTGTGTGTGCGTGTGTGTGCATGTATAAGATGTACTACTGTTACAGGATCTGTCGATGCAAGTTTGAAATAATTCAGACGAAGGTAGCTGTAAACGAGTGGGGCCTCAAGTGTCCTTTGACTGAGCTTTGCATCATTCAGAGTTGCTTTAGACCATCTCATATACTCTTTTCTCAGTACTTTTCAGCCAGTTGTGCAGCAATATAAATTTACAGGTGACAAAATCTGTTAGATGCTATAAAATCCAAACAAAGCAATGGTACTGAGGTTGAGTGAAATGAACATTTTTCTTTGAAACTGAGCATGGTCTGACTTCTAATAATTCACCACAGATAGCATGGGCTCTGCAAGACTAAAACGGTTCAAGAAGCTGAGAAATAATATCTCTTGGTTCTAGCTCTCCAAGTAAAATCAACCTAAACTCACTTTATTTAGTACTTTTTGGAAGTTTGTAGAGGCTACTTTAAGTAATAAGGCTTGAATACTGGAACATAAAATTCTACACTCAGCATTGGAAATATTGAGCTTCCCTCCCCCCACCTTTCAAAACAAATACAGCTGTGATTCTATAATTGAGCTCTAAATAGGACAAATTAAATGATCTGCTTTGTGGTGCCCCAGAAGCTTGTAACTTCTCACATGTTTCTTTGCTGCAAAATGCTTCAGTGCACAAGCTCCAGGTAGGACAGCTGAGCTTCCTTACTCAAGATCGAACAGACTCTTAACACAAACTCTTCCAAAAAGACATGAGTATTGTAAAAATATTTAGTCATTTTACCCCAAAATACACTATATCCTATATGATCAGAATTCAGATTTCTCTTCAGGACAACTGTGCTAACATGTTTGTGTGGACTGTAGTTATACATAGACTACTGAAAGTGTATATTATATATATATATTAATTAATATATATATTTATATATATATTAATATAAATATATATATATTAAAGCTAAGTTTCCATGTCCCTCCCGGCCACCCTTCATTTGTTGCCTTTACCTCCTATACAACACTATAAAGCAACTATCATCCAATTAAACACAAAAAAAGAAGTGGTACATATATATGACAAAATATTACTCAGCCATGAAAAATAATGGAATAATTCCATTTGCAGCAACATGGAGGGCCCTAGCGATCATCAAACTAAGTGAAGTAAGTCAGAAAGAGAAAGACAAATACCAAATGGTATCACTTACACGTGGAATCTAAAATGAACTTATCTATAAAGCAGAAACGGACTCTCAAACATAGAAGACAGACTTGTATGGTTGCCAAGTGGGAGGGAGTGCAGGGGAGAGAGGATTTGGAGTTTGGGATCAGCAGATTCAAAATAGGATATATGGAAGGAATAAACAACAAGGTCCTACTGTATTGCACAGGGAACTATATTCAATGTGCTGTGATAAACCAAAATAAAAATGTGTGTTTATGTATATATGTCTCCCCAACACTGCAGGCAGATTCTTTACCAGGTGAGCCACTAGGGAAGGCCATATATATATATAAATACACATACACACACACACATATGTATATGTATGACTGATTCACTTTGCTGTATAGAAGAAATCAACACATTGCAAATCAACTACATGTCAAAAAATTTTTAATTAAAATCTAAAGAGAAAAAAATACATATACTAAAACATAGTAAATGTATTAACAAATGAAAATCACCAGTAAGTTAATTTTTTTCTATTTGATCCCAGTCTTTGTACGGACATTTTTTGCCTAAAATATACTGACTTCACTCTTTGTGGAATAAAAAATCCCTTTGATCTTTTAAAATTCAACTAAATTTCAACTTTTGTAAAAATTACATTGACCTTGCCTTGGAATGGAGAGCTTGGAAGTATCCCAAGCTACTGTGACAAATTCATTACCGGCAAAGATATAATTCAATTAATATATTTTTTCTTTTGACCTTTAATTAATTTAGTGCTAATTAAAGAAAACCACTCTCTCTCTGTCAAATTAAGATAAGGAGCTGTCAGACAACTCAGATTATACTGCTGATAATGAGCATTTTAGAGTTCAGTAAGAAATGGAGATTTAAAAGTGACTTCTGTATTAAATATACTAATATTACTGGGGGTTAGGAGCAGGCTATTACTGGAGACTGCAATCAAATAGTTTGAAAAGGAGCATTTCTTTTAATTAGAACAATGCCAAGTACCTAGAAGATCCAACAGCATAGAAAATAGTCTCTTACCTGTAGAGGGCAAGAGTTCTTCAAAGAGTAGATCTTAAAAGTTCTCATCACACAAACCAATTTTTTTCTAACTATGTATGGTGACAGATGTTATTAATAACTAGACTTCTTGTGGTAATCATTTGTCAATATGTACAAACATCAAAACATGATGCTGTACAACTGAAAGTAACGTAATATTACATGTCAGTTGTATCTCAATAAAATAGAGTTCTTTTGTGAGGCAAGTGGAGGAATATATAACAATGTCCACTTAAATAGTTGTATATATAAATATTCAAGTGTTCAACATATAAAAATACATAAAAATATTTATAGATGTCATAATACACATTCAGTTCAGTTCAGTCGCTCAGTTGTGTCCAACTGTTTGCGACCCCATGAATTGCAGCACACCAGGCCTTCCTGTCCATCACCAACTCCCAGAGTTCACTCAAACTCACGTCCATTCAGTCATTGATGCCATCCAGCCATCTCATCCTCTATCATCCCCTTCTCCTCCTTCCCCCAACCCCTCCCAGGATCAGAGTCTTTTCCAATGAGTCAAATCTTCGCATGCCAAAGTACTGGAGTTTCAGCTTTAGCATCATTCCTTCCAAAGAACATCCAGGACTGATCTGCTTTAGAATGGACTGGTTGGATCTCCTTGCAGTCCAAGGGACTCTCAAGAGTCTTCTCCAACACCACCAAAAGCATCAATTCTTCGGCACTCAGCTTTCTTCACAGTCCAACTCTCACACCTATACATGACCACTGGGAAAACCATAGCCTTGACTAGACGGACGTTAGTTGGCAAAGTAATGTCTCTGCTTTTGAATATGCTATCTAGGTTGGTCATAACTTTCCTTCCAAGGAGTAAGCGTCTTTTAATTTCATGGCTACAATCACCATCTGCAGTGATTTTGAAGCCCCCCAAAATAAAATCTGACACCATTTCCACTGTTTCCCCATCTATTTGCCATGAAGTGATGGGACCGGATGCCATGATCTTAGTTTTCTGAAGGCTGAGCTTTAAGCCAACTTTTTCACTCTCCTCTTTCACTTTCATCAAGAGGCTTTTTAGCTCCTCTTCACTTTCTGCCATAACGGTGGTGTCATCTGCATATCTGAGGTGATTGATATTTCTCCTGGCAATCTTGATTCCAGCTTGTTTTTCTTCCAGTCCAGTGTTTCTCATGATGTATTCTGCATATAAGTTAAATAAGCAGGGTGACAATATACAGCCTTGACATACTCCTTTTCCTATTTGGAACCAGTCTGTTGTAGGACTTATAATAACTAAAATAAAAATAGAAATTACATCATTCTCAGGAAATCCTTTCCATCTTTATAAGTTTCTTGTTTAAAGAAAAACACCACATAAATTATTACACAGAGATACAAAAGTAAAAGTAGCAATAGCAATGACTAAAATGGAATGAAGCAAATTATCAGATTACAAGTATTACGCTAAGTACTATAATTATAATTATTATATATGTTATATGCTTACTATATAGTATAATTACATGTCATGTTTATATAGTGTGTGCATGTATCTGTGTATGTGTACACATATATATGTAAACATTTGTCAGACCCAAGCTGTGGTCAGCTGGAGGCTGACTGATTTAATATGGACTCTCTCACTTTCTGTTAGTGCTGTTAGTTGCTACTGGCCTTCATCTGAGTTGACAGACTAGGTGGGTCTACATATTCCACAAGCTTGTCTAGGCTCATTCCTGTGAGGGCAGTTGCAATATTCCCAAGAGCAGGAAGAGGGCAAGCCCCAAAGTACATGCATTTTTCAAGTCTCCTTCTGCTATATGTTTGCTGTTAAGTCTATTGATCCAGGCAAGTTCTTAGATATTCCACAAGTCAGCGTAAACTTTACAAAAATGTCTATTCAGTTCCTTTGTCCATGTTTTGGTCCATTTTTATATCAGACAGTTTTGTTGCTATTGAGATGTAGAAGTTTCTTATATGTTTTGAATGTTAGCTCCTTACAGATATGTGGTTGGCAAATAGTTTCTCCCATTCCATAGGTTGTACTTACATTCTATTTTGTACTTATATTCTATTGATCATTCCCTTTGCAGAAGCTTTTAGCTTTTCATAGTTGAGTATGATCTATCATACTTGTCATATACGGCCTTTATTTTGTTGAGGTATTTTCCTTTTGTATCCAATTTGATGAGCATTTTTATTATAAAATTGTTTTAATTCTATCAAATATTGTTATGTAGCTACTGAAATGACAATTTTTATTCTTAAATTGTTAATATGGCATTTCATAGTAATTGATTTCATACGGTGAACCATCTTTCTGTTCAAGATAAAAATCCCCTTAATTATGGTGTATGATCCTTTTAATGTACTATTACATTCTATTTGCTAGTATTTTGTTGAGTATTTTTGACATCTACATTTATCAGAAATATTTGCCTATAATTTTCTTATCTTATATTGTCTTTGTCTGGCTTTGGTGTTAGGGTAATGCTGGCCTCATAAAGTGAGTTTGGAAGTGTTCCCTCCTCATCAATTTTTTGGAAGAGTTTAAGATCAGCATTAATTTTTGTTAGATATCTGGTAGAACTCACCAATGAAGCCAGCTGGTCCTGAATTTATCTTTGTTGGAGGTTTTGTAAGAAGATGCTCAAAATTACTAATCATCAATTCAGTTCAATTCAGTCACTCAGTTGTGCCCGACTCTTTGCAACTCCATGAATCGCAGCACACCAGGCCTCCCGGTGCATCACCAACTCCCGTCAGGTAAATGCAAATCAAAACTACAGTATCACCCTACATGTGTAAAGGTGGTTATCATCAAAAAGATCAAAAGATAAGAAATGTTGGCAAGGATGTGGAGAAACCAAAATACTTGTACAGTATTCGTAGGAATGTAAAATGGTCCAGCTGATATCAAAAGCAGCATGGAGATATCTCAGAAAAATAGAATTGGAAATAAGCTTACCAAATAGCTCAGAGGTTAAAGTGTTTCCCCGCAATGCGGGAGACCTGGGATTGATCCCTGGGTCAGGAAGAAGGTCAGGAGAAGGAAATGACAACCCAGCCAGTATTCTTGCCTGGAGAATCCCATGGACAGAGGAGCTTGGTGGGCTACAGCCCATGGAATCGCAGAGTCGGACACGACTGAGCAACTTTACTTCAGTGATCCAGAAAATCCAATTCTACCTATAAATTCAAAGGAAATGAAAGAGCCTGCATACTTAAAATTCTGGGCTGACTACAATGAACATGTAAAAAGAGAAGAAAAAAAAAAAAAGGAAATGAAAACAGGATCTCAAAGACATCTCCAACTCTCATGTCCACTACACCATTATTCACAATAGACAGGATGTAGAAACAAGTGAAATGTCTACTACTAGATGAAAGCATAAGGAATATGTGATATCTACATACAGCAAATCATTATTTAAATGTAAAAAGAAGGAAATAATGTCATTTGTGATAGCATGGATGTATTTATTTAAGTATTTACTTATTTTTCCATAGTTATTTTTCCAGACACTTAGCTAGGAACTACAAATTTAAAGATGAGTAATAGAGGCTGGTAATCCAAGACAGGCTTCAGCAATACGTGAACTGTGAACTTCCTGATGTTCAAGCTGGTTTTAGAAAAGACAGAGAAACCAGAGATCAAATATCCAACATCTCCTGAGTCATGAAAAAAGCAAAAGAGTTCCAGAAAAACATCTATTCCTGCTTTATTGACTGTGCCAAAGCCTTTGACTGTGTGGTTCACAAGAAACTGTGGACAATTCTGAAAGAGATGGGAATACCAGACCACCTGATCTGCCTCTTGAGAAACCTATATGCAGGTCAGGAGGCAACAGTTAGAACTGGACATGGAACAACAGACTGGCTCCAAATAGGAAAAGGAGTATGTCAAGGTTGTATATTGTCACCCTGCTTATTTCACTTATATGCAGAGTACATCATGAGAGATGTTGGGCTGAAAGAAGCACAAGCTGGAATCAAGATTGCTGGGAGAAATATCAGTCACCTCAGATATACAGATGACACCACCCTTATGGCAGAAAGTGAAGAGGAACTAAAAAGCCTCTTGATGAAAGTGAAAGAGGAGAGTGAAAAAGTTGGCTTAAAGCTCAATATTCAGAAAACAAAGATCATGGCATCTGGTCCCATCACTTCATGGCAAATAGATGGGGAAACAGTGGAAACAGTGTCAGACTTAATTTTGGAGGGCTCCAAAATCACTGCAGATGGTGACTGCAGCCATGAAATTAAAAGATGCTTACTCCTTGGAAGGAAAGTTATGACCAACCTAGATAGC
>SJYF01000210.1:4280399-4291685 GCA_006410515.1 Procapra przewalskii
TTTTTTTTTTTTTTTTTTTTTTTTTTTTTTTTTTTTTTTTGGTTGGCACCAGTGTTTTACTTCAGGGGGAAGGGCTTGAAGGCCCAGGTCTGTCCTGTGCACTCCTGGGGCCTCCAACCTCTCACTTGGCCTTTGGGTTACAGAACTTGCATCCAGCAAAGACAGCCTTGTCCCCAAGAGCCTCCTCAATCTTCATGAGCTGATTGTATTTGGCCAGACACTCTGAGAGGCATGGGGCATCAGTCTTGATCTGTCCTGTGCAAAGCCCCACCACAAGGTCGGCGATGAAGCTGTCCTCAGTCTCTCCGCAGCAGTGACTCATCATCACCCCCAAGCCATTAGACTGAGCCAGTTTGCAGGCCTGGATGGATTCAGTCACTGAGCCAATCTGGTTGACCTTCAATAGCAGGCAATTGCAGGCCTTCTTCTCCACAGCCTGGGCAATCCTTTTGGGGTTAGTGACTGTGAGGTCATCCTCCACGATCTGGATGTTGACCTCCGAGAGGAACGAGGTCCAGGTAGCCCAGTCATCCTGGTGAAAGGATCCTCAATGGACACCACAGGGTAGTTCTTGGTGAAGTTCTTGTGCAGTTCACCCAGCTTCTCTCCACTGATGTCCGAGTGGGGTTGTCAGGTGACTTGAAGTCGAGATTGCACTTCTCGTTGTGATAGAACTCAGATGCTGCTACATCCAGGCCGATCACCACCTTGTCAGGGTAACCAGCCGCCTGGATGGCCGTCTTCAGCAGCTCCAAGGCTTCATTGTTCTCCAGGATATTGGGTGAAAAGCCATCCTCATCACCCACATTGGTGGCATCCTTCCCATACTTGGCTTTGATGACCCCCTTGAGGTGGTGGTAGACCTCAGCCCCAATGCACATGGCTTCCCTGAAGGAGCTGGCTCCCACAGGCAGGATCGTGAACTCCTGCATGGCCAGCTTGTTTCCAGCATGGGAGCCCTCATTGATCATGTTGAAGGCAGAGACTGGAAGGATCAGCTCTGGGTTTCCTGCGAGATCTGCAATGTGTTGGTAGAACGGCATCCCCTTCTCAGCTGCTCCAGCCTTACACACAGCCAGAGACATACCCAGGATGGCACTGGCCCCAAAACTTGGATTTATTCTCTGTCCCATCCAGCTTAATCATAAATTTGTCAACTTTTTCTTGATCCACCACACTTAGTTTCTTTTCCAGCAGCGCAGGGCCGAGGGTCTTGTTGATGTGTTCCGCAGCTTTCAGGACCACTTTCCCCGGGTAGCGAGACTTGTCTCCATCTCTTAGTTCCAGAGCTTCATAGATACCTGTGGAAGCGCCACTGGGCACAGCTGCTTGGAATCGGCCCTTGGCTGTGTGCAGGTCCACCTCTACAGTGGGGTTGCCCCTGGAGTCCAGGATTTCCCGGGCAAAGATTTTCTGCATGGCCATAGCTGGGATGTCTTCACTGGCTCTGAGTCTAGGTGGCAGCTGGGAGAGTGTCCTCTTTTACTTTTATAATGTCATTTATGTAGCGACTCCACATATATGTTAAGGCCCATTTTTGGATTATTTTCTTATATTATTTTACAAGTGCTGTATTTACATTACTGCAAGTTAAAAAAATTTTTTTAAACTTTTAAGCACATTTATTCACTTCTTTCTAGCCTTCAAAATTCCCCTTATTATTCTTATACTCTTAATTACATACAAAAGTTAGAATGAATTAATCAACTTCCATGAAAAAATTTTGTTACTTTTATTGGGATGTATTTTAATACAACGAGAATGGGAATCTTTAATGTAGTCTCACCCTTTAATAGGTTATTTTTTTTACATTTATTTATGTCTGTTCTTGTATGGTTTTCACCAGTACTTTGAAATATTCTCTTCAAAGATTAAACAATATTGTTGGTTAGCTCTATTTCTCCATATCATTGTTAATATTTTATCTAGATAATAACATATTAGCTTTTTTCTTTCTAAAACATAGTCCATAAACCTATCTATTGATTCATGTTGATATTTGACAGAAAACAGCAAAATTCTGTAAAGCAACTATGCTTCAATTAAAAAATAAATTTAAAAAAAGGAAGAAAATAATTAATGAAACATATGCCCCTTTGCATCAGTTACGGCACCTGACACATTACAATGTTGAAATGAAGCAGGGACAGATACGTCTTATTTTGCCACTGTGGTGTGTTAGCTTTGTCATAAAGTACAACAGACTGAGTGGCTTAAGCAGCAGTAATTTATTTCTCACAATCTGGAGAGTAGGTGCTAGTGTTTGATTTCCTCTGACACCTCTCTCCTTGTGTTACAGATAGTTGCCTTCTCTCTGCATCCTCACACTGTCCGTTCCTTTGTGTGAACATGCCCCAGGTTCTCACTGTGTGTCCAAATTTCCTCTTCATATAAGGCCACCAATTGGATTGAAAAGTGAAAGTGAAGTCACACAGCCATGTTTGACTCTTTGCAGCCCTGTGGACTGTAGCCTACCAGGCTCCTCCATCCACGGGATTTTCTGGGCGAGAGTACTGGAGTGAGTTGCCATTTCCTTCTCCAGGGGATCTTCCCAACCCTGGGATCAAAGCCAGGTCTCCCACATTGTAGGCAGATGCTTTACCATTTGAGCCAGCAGGAAGTTGATAAAGGCCTTTTTAATAACTTAATCCCCTCATATAAGTTCTCTATCCAAACACACTACCATTCTGAGATATTGGGTTGATAGAGCTTTGGCTATGAATTTTCATGCTATCATTTATATGTGCATATGACACCACCTTTATGGAAGAAAACAAAGAGGAACTAAAGAGCCTCGTGATGAAGGTGAAAGAGGAGAGTGAAAACGCCATCTTAAAACTCAACATTCAAAGAATGAAGATCATGGCATCCAGTCCCATCACTTCATGGCAAATAGATGGGGAAACAATGGAAACAGTGACAGACTCTATTTTCTTGGACTCCAAAATCACTGCAGATGATGACTGCAGCCATGAAATTAAAAGACACTTGCTTCTTGGAAGAAAAGCTATGACAAACCTAGACAGCATAATAAAAAGCAGAGACACCACTTTGCCAACAAAGATCTATCTAGTCAAAGCTATGCTTTTTCCAATAGTCACATATGGATGTGAGACTTGGACCATAAAGAAGGCTGAATTGATGTTTTCAAACTGTCATGCTGGAAAAGGCTTTTGAAGTCAATTGAACTGCAAGAAGATCAAACCAGCCAATCCTAAAAGAAATGAACCCTGAATATTCATCAGAACTGATACTGAAACTCCAATACTTTGGCTACCTGGTGCTAAGAGCTGACTCATTGGAAAATACCCTGATGCTGGGAAAGATTGAGGGCAGGAGGAGAAGGGGGCAACAGAGGATGAGATAGGTGAGTGGTTTCACCAACTCAATGGACATGAGTTTGAACAAACTCTGGGAGATGGTAAAGGACAGGGAAGCCTGGCATACTGCAGTCCATGGGGTCACAGAAAGTCCCAAAGAGTTGGACACAACTGAGCAACTAAAAACAACAATTTCTGTGTGCAATCCAAAAAAGCTGACTTTGTTGAACAGACTAGAATTGTTGATTACCTGAACCAGAGAATGTTGATTAAAGTGTACAAACTTAAAACTAGTGGATGAATAAGTTCTGGAGAATTGATGCACAGTTTACTGATTATAGTCAACAATGCCATAGACTTCATGAAGCTAAGCCACTGCTGCTTATGCTCCTGCTGCTACTAAGTCACTTCAGTTGTGTCCAACTCTGCGACCCCAGAGACGGCAGCCCACCAGGCTCCCCCCTCCCTGGGATCATGCAGGCAAGAACACTGGAGTGGGTCCATTTCCTTCTCCAATGCGTGAAAGTGAAGTCCCTCAGTCATGTCCGACTCTTCACGACCTCATGGACAGAAGCCCACCAGGCTCCTCCGTCCATGGCATTTTCCAGGCAAGAGTACTTTATATTAAATATTCCCATTATAAAAAAGACATAATTATGAGATAGACGTGTTAACTAAAAGTGGTAATCACGTTGCAATCTATAAGTGTATCAAATCAACAACTTGAACACTTTTAAAGTTATACAATGTTATATGTCAATTGTATTTTTTCTGAACTGGATTTATTTATTTATCCTACTGTGGTGACATGAAAAAAAATAAAAATGTAAAATATAATAGTTATCACAGAAATAAATAAATTAAATAGTTATATATAGCAGCAGTTAACTCCAAACACACCTAATTACTAAGTTGAATTCTTATCATTTGGCATAATGTTCTTTTTTTCATGAAGCAGAGCTGATTTACAATATTATATTAGTCTCATTTACAACAGGGACTCACTATTTTTATAGATTATACTCCATTTAAAGTTATTAAGAAATAATGACTATATTTTTCTGTTCTGTAAATATATAACTGTTGTTTACCTATTTCACATATACTAATTTGTATCTCTCAATCCCATACTTCTGTTTTACTCACTTACCCTCTCCCCTCTTAGTGATCAGTAGTTTGTTCTCATGAGTCTATATCTGTTTTGTTACATACATTTATTTGTTTTATTTATAAAGGGTGACTTAGAGTATTTGTCTCACTCTGTCTAACTCATTTCACTAAGCATAATTCTCTCTAGGTCCATCCATTTTGTTGCAAATGGCAGAATTTCATTCATTATTATGGCCAATATTTCATTTGTGTGTGTGTGTATACATACATACATATATGTATGTATTCAATCCCTGGGTTGGAATTGATCCCTGGTTGGGATACCTGGGTTCGAGCCACAGTTTGGGAAGATCCCATGGAGAAGGGAAAGACTACCCACTCCAGTATTCTAGCCTGTAGAATTTCATGGAATATATAGTTCATGGGTCACAAAGTGCCCAGACATGACTGAACTACACACCAGGCTTCCCTGTCCATCACCAGCTCTTGGATCTTGCTCAAACTCATGTCCATTGTGTTGGTGATACCATTCAACCATCTCATCCTCTGTTGTCCCCTTCTCCTCCTGCCTTCAATCTTTCCCAGCATCAGGGTCTTTTCAAATGAGTCAGTTCTTCACATCAGGTCACCAAAGTACTGGAGTTTCAGCTTCAGCATCAGTCCTTCCAATCAGACTATTCAGGATTCAGTCCATCCTTTAGGATGGACTGGTTAGATCTCCTTGCAGTCCAAGGGACTCTCAAGAGTCGTCTCAAACATCACAGTTCAAAAGATGCATATATACACCACATTTTTATTCATTCATCTGTCAATGGCCACTTAAGA
Organism: Procapra przewalskii; assembly: GCA_006410515.1. NCBI lineage: Eukaryota > Metazoa > Chordata > Mammalia > Artiodactyla > Bovidae > Procapra > Procapra przewalskii. The sequence goes on from SJYF01000210.1 coordinate 4,285,655, forward strand.
TACTTCCATATCTTAGCTATTGTAATGCTGCTATAAACACTGGATTTGATGCATCTCTTTGAATTAGTGTTTTCATTTTCTTCAGATATATACCCAGAAGTGGAATTGCTGGATCATACAGTAGTTCTATTTTTCATTTTGGAAAACCTCCATACTGTTTTCCATAATGACTGTACCAATTCACATTCCCAGTAACAGTGGACAAGGATTCACTTTTCCCCATATCTTCACCAACATTTATTATTTGTAGTCTTTTTAAAAATATGTATTTATTTGGCTGTGCTGAGTCTTACTTGCAGTACACAGGGTCTTTGATCTTCATTGTGACATGAACTGTTAGCTGCAGCAAGAGGGTTCAAGTCCCTAACAAGGGATCAAATCCAGGACCATTGATTTTGGAGGAAATCTTAGCCACTGGACTACCAGGGAAGTCCCTATAGTCTCTGATGCTAGTCATTCTGATATGTGTGATGTACTTTTGATTTGCATTTCTCTGATGGTTATATGGAAAATTCTGAAAGAGATGGGAATACCAGACCGCCTGACCTGCCTCTTGAGAAACCTGTATGCAGGTTAGGAAGCAACAGTTAGAACTAGACATGGAATAAAAGACTGGTTCCAAATAGGAAAAGGAATACATCAAGGCTGTATACTGTCACCCTGCTTATTTAATTTCTATGCAGAGTACATCATGAGAAACACTGGGCTGGAAGAAGCACAAGCTGGAATCAAGATTGCCAGGAGAAATATCAATAAACTCAGATATGCAGATGACATCACCCTTATGGCAGAAAGTGAAGAGGAACTAAAGAGTCTCTTGATGAAAGTGAAAGAGGAGAGTGAAAAAGTTGGCTTAAAGCTCAACATTCAGAAAACAAAGATCACAGCATCCAGTCCCATCACTTCATGGGAAATAGATGGGGAACCAGGGGAAACAGTGTCAAACTTTTTATTTTGGGGGGCTCCAAAATCACTGCAGATGGTGATTGCAGCCATGAAATTAAAAGATGTTTACTCCTTGGAAGGAAAGTTATGACCAACCTAGATAGCATATTCAAAAGCAGAGATACTACTTTGTCAAGAAAGGTCCACCTAGTCAAGGCTATGGTTTTTCCAGTAGTCATGTATGGATGTGAAATTTGGACTATAAAGAAAGCTGAGCACCGAAGTATTGATGCTTTTGAACTGTGGTGTTGGAGAAGACTCTTGAGAGTTCCATGGACTGCATGGAGATGCAACCAGTCCATCCTAAGGGAGATCAGTCCTGGCTGTTCATTGGAAGGACTGATGTTGAAGCTGAAACTCCAATACTTTGGCCACCTGATGCGAAGAGCTGACTCATTGGAAAAGACCCTGATGCTGGGAAAGATTGAGGCCAGGAGGAGAAGGGGACGACAGAGAATAAGATGGTTGGATGGCATTACTGACTCAATGGACATGGGTTTGGATGGACTCTGGGAGTTGGTGATGGACAGGAAAGCCTGGTGTGCTGCAGTTCAAGGGGTCACAAAGAGTCAGACACGACTGAGTGACTCTGAACTGATGATTATGTTAATTATACCTCAATTAAAAAAAATTTTAAATAACCATAAAATTATACATTGTTATATAATCCTGATGGCTGTAATTATGTGAATCCTTAATATGTGCCAAACACTGTCTGTGCTTTATGTATAATGTCTGTTTATACTGTCCCACTCAACTGTGTCAATATGTCAGATCAGTATGGGATTAAGTAATTTACTCAGTGTTACCCAGATAGTACATACATACTTAGGATAATAAATCAGGGCTTTGGGGAAATATGTTTGAAGTGCCATATTATAGACTCTTTGGATTCAAGAAGTTTATAATCTACAAAGGGGGGAAATATCATACAAGATAATTTCACAGTTACCAGAACAATACAATATCTGTCAAAAATAATATAGTGAAGTCACATAGGTGCTTTCTCTATCTTTAGAGACTGTAACACCTCTAAACATAGAATGAAATATTGTGCAATTGATTTGCAAACCTATTCATAATAGCATAACAATTACAAACCAATTTTTATAGTAAAATTCTGGTTTTTAACTTAAAATGCTATTGTTATTTTATATAATAGATTTCCTGTGTATAAGTAGAATGATACAGGTACAGTGTGAAAATTTTTAAATACCAAAAATGTACAGTAAAACCATATGTAATCATGTCACATNNCATGTCACATATTTCTAAATTCATATATCTATGAATTTATTTCTATAATTTTTTAAACTCAAGTATACTTTATACTTTTCATATAAAACATTAAATTATAAATTTTTTTTAATAATCATTTTTGATGACATTTCCAAAAATGTATTTTTTATCAAAATATAGTAGTTTAATATTGACATTATAGGTGAAGTTTAGGTTGAGTATTTAATAAGATTGAAAGGATGATTAAAATATGATGTTAGTATCTTCTGTCTGTTGCTTCCAGATTGAAGGCCTCCTTCTACATCTGAATGGCACCTTGAGGACATGGTATCAAAAAGTAATCAGATGAAACATGGCTCCACAAAAAATATAATACAAACTAGTAAATCTAGCAGTCTATCAGGAAAAAAAAATTTATGATATATCTTCATTAAAGTTTTACATATTAACAATAAAATGTAGCATGACAAGAATATGGCTTTGTTCATAAAGCCAACTGCAGCGTAGGCTCTTATTATTGCTTAAGAAAGATATATGAACAGTTTGAAGAAAATTACATGAATAAATCTTTCTTGGCTGCCCCCTAAGGCTCCATAGATAGTTAAAAACAAGAGTACATGAGGAAGGAAAAGGTATAAATTGCCTTGGGTACTTTATCCTCCAAGTGAAAAATCCTGTAAATTTCACTGATATCATATTAGTATCATTGACATTTATCTTCATTGGCTACTATATTGTGACAGTCTATACAACAAAGCTAAGGCTTAAGAAATGTTAATAAATCAAGTATAGAATTTAAATTTTAGTAGTCAGTCCTACTGCATCGACTAAATGAAAGATCTGGAGAAAAAAAAAAAAAGCCATATCCAGTCAGATCATTGTTTACGGAATACGTCTACAGGGCAAGTCCAGACAGCCATGGAATTGTTGGTTCTTGAAAACTGTTTCTTTGCTTGCCTACAACTGTCATGATTTCTAATCCTCTCAATCTTTGAAATGGAATAACTGAAATGTTAGTGTACACTTTTATATTACATTGTCATTATTTAAAACAAAGGGTGGAAGGAAGATTTGCTCCAGTCCTACACAGTAAAAACATCTGGCTTACTCGGTGCCTGGCTTCTTGGGTTTAACCTCATTATCTGCCTCAAATCTGAACTTTCTTACTGGCTTTGACCTTAAGTAAATTGCAAAGATTGCCTTAGTTTTCCCTCATCCTCTTGCTTACCCTATTTCTCACTTTCAGTCTGGCTAATTGAGATTTAACCTACATGTTAAACTGATCTAGTGCTAGCAAATTGGTACTAGAATCCAACTATTCCTGAATACTGGCAAGTTGGTACTAGGTACTAACAACTCCTGCAGCTCTATATTCCCCTATGATTAAAAAAAAAAAAAAGCTAATAAATGCATACAAGGTTGGTAAAGAAGTATAATTTTCTTAATTTCCTCTAATGTTTTTAGATTTGTGATAAAGAGATTAATTCCTCCAACTTTATACCATAGAGTTGCTGATACTGACTCAAGGTAAACATGGTCCTTCCACCATCCAACAAGAAGTGATAGTGGTGGATATTAGAATTGAAAATGAAATCACTCTTTTATTCTGAAATTTAAAAAAATACCATTGTCTTTATTAAAAGACATTTTAAAATAGAGACAGATTTTAGTTTGAAAATATAGGTCTCTTTTAGTAGTGTCTTAACATGATTCACAGAAAAAGCCCACCATGCTATTACATTTATTAAAGTCCACATATACCAAGAATTCTACTGTTTCACTTGTGAGAATAAGTTTAAAAAAAAAAAAAAAAAGGTAAGATTCAAAGCCAAAAAGATGCCATTAAGAACAAGTCAAGAAAATTTTCTGAGGTTTAGTCAAGTCATCTATAAAATAGAAATACTGGATGTTCTTTCTAGATCAATGTCATTATTAAGCAAAGAAAATAGGGTTTAGTGGTATTAGACATAAAAAATATAGTTTATACTTTATTTAAAAAAAGTCTAAAATGATGCATTTAAAAGAGGTTATGTGATGGAGTTACCTGGGTCCAGTGGTTACAATTAAGCACTTTCATTGCTGTGGCCCAGGATCAATCCCTGATTGGGGAACTGAGATCATGCAAGCTACATGGCGCATCCAAAAGAAAAAAGAGAGAGAGAGAGATTGTTTGATGTGCGAGATTATTCATTAATTGAAACTAATCTGTAAACATGTCTATAGGTGAGTATCACTTGCCCTCATTATACATGTAAATATATCTTGCAAAAGATGCTTTACATGAAATAGTTTTGGCAGATGCACTGCTTTTTATTTAGAATAAAGGCAAAAAGAATAAATGATTATGTATCTTGAGTACATATACCTAGTAAAGTTACCAAAAAAAGATGTGGGGGAACTACTGATGTTCTAAGGAAAGAATAAAAAATATATCTCACCAGATATCACATTCATTGTTGCCAACATCTTTTCATATAGAGATATATTTATATTAATGTCACCCTTCTCAAGGACTTGAATCAAGCAGAACCTTTACCAATGTGCTACATAATTTTTTTTCAAATATACTCATGCACACTGATGTACATTTATTTTTAATCCTAGACAAACAGAAGCTAACCTTTGTATAGCCATGTTTCCTAAAACCCATCCACTGAGTGCTTCTCCTCAGGAAAATGAATTATTACCTCTTTGTCTCTCTATTGTCTGATGTGTTTTCCTCACACAGCAGGAGATAACTCTGAAATATACTAGTTCTCCTCGTGACACATATTTCCTTAAAGGAAAAAATAATATTTCATAAATACAGTTTCTTAGAAAGTTCAGCACCAGTCTCAAGTCATCTGTATAACTCATTTTCAATAAAAATGATATAATTTTATGCCATGAAATTGAAATAACTTCTTAGATTTTAAAATTTTCCTTTGTGTAATGCTGTGAGAAGCATCTGCTTTGACAGTCATTAGCTGTGCATCTGCTCAAAAATACCCTCCACATGTTGGTTGCAGGAAAGGAAGTTTATGAAAACCATAACCCATGACTCAGTGAAATATTAGTAAAGTGTTTCAGTTATCTATTGACATTTAAAATGTCCACATGGGTTTGTCAGTACAGCTTTTGAAATGTAACAAGTTAAATCCTTACTTTGATTTAATTTGTGAGCAGATGGCATGAACAGTCCTGAGTGATGCACTGGGCTATCCCTCAGCTTGTCCAGATTTATTTACAGGATAGGAGCCATCCTCCAATGGCTGATTATCTGCTTCATTTAGTAGGAAGGAAATTAACCTCTGGTTTCTGTGCTGATGACTCAGCAGGTAGTATACAACTAATGCAAAAAAAATTATTACTAAGTAAACAAAAAAATAATTATCCCCAAAATGCATGGTCTTCAAATCGAACAGGACCAATTAAAGAACTAAATAGTTTTATTGGACCCAAGAGATAGAAGCAATCATTTCAGTCCGCTAGTTGGAATAATAAAATTTGGGGAAAAATTATTTCCTGGCATAACTAAACAAAAGATGGTATTTAAGTGATACTTCCCATACAGCTCTATAAATTAACATGCCCTGCAATGTACCCAGTTTAGGGAAAAATGTTCAGTGTGGTACAGTATGTATTTTAACAACATACATCAGATGTAACTTAATTCTTAACAGAAGGAAAGTCCTCCCTTCCCCCAAAAAAACACTACTAGCTAAGAAGTATAATTTGAAATACAGAAGACCTAACATTTTTACAACATGAAAGTCACTTAAGTTCACAGATTAAACCCTTTTACAGTTTTAGTTACTTTAATAAGAGTCTTTTTTTGATATGATAACATATCTTAATGTTGGCAAAA
>SJYF01000210.1:4299709-4311607 GCA_006410515.1 Procapra przewalskii
CTTAGAGTAACCTTTTATGTATCTGTGATAATAATTTTTTAAAAAGTTATAAAATGCATGAAGCCTTATGTTTGGTGAACTGTGAGCTCAAAGCTATATCAGCATACCCTGAGCAGATGAAAAATACAACAAAGGGTAAAACCTTAAGTATCCAAACTTTAGCATTTCCTCACTGAAAATTAAAATGGAAAATACAAAGGTCTGTTTTATAGATGATTTCAAGGAGCCAAAAAAAAAAAAGGATCATTGTTGAAAAGATTATAAATCTACAATCAATCACAGGCATTGCTTCTCCAAGGACTGACTTTTAATTAACAGTTTGAAATCTATTATTAGGTTAAAATGAGGTTTGAGAATGCAAATTTTTATTTGCTTTTCTATGTTATGAGCACTGTTAATGCTTAAATGTGTTTGAAAAAATATTTTAATTACATGTGTGGCTTTATACTTCCTGGCATCTTTTCAGTCAGATACTTTAAGTAAATAAAAGCTGTTTATATGATAAAACTGAGGATTTCTTGAGAGGCATGTAATTATTTTACATTAATAATCTCTAAGGCAGTGCAGTTTAACAGAAATTTCAGTGAACATGGAAATGTTCTATACCTGTGCTGACACTGTAGCTTCTAGACACAGGTAGTCACTGAACAATGAGGCTACTGAAACAGAGAATTGAATTTTATGTTTTTATTTTCAATTTATTCAAATGCAATCTTAAATATTCACCTGTGGCTTCTGGCTACTGAGTCCAATATGGACAGTACAGCTCCTAGTCTGTGAGGGGTGGAGTTACAGAAATATTTCAGAGTTACCTACTAAACTAAAAAATGCAATTTCCTAAGTTGTATTTTAATTGGCCCAGTATCACCCCCTGCCCACACACATTCACAATTACATGCATCACTCTTATTCACAAAATCAATAATTTCAACTATTAGGTAAAATGACTCATGTGTTTTCTTAAAATCTGTAAGTTATTTGAGTTGAGAATCATAGGTCCCAAATTAGCAATAGAGATATCCTTTATTCACTGATATATTTTAGATCATCATAGCGCTATATTCTTATAGATCACTTCCTGCACCGAAATATCTGCTTGAAATACTTTTTTTAATCTTAGGATATTACTTCTACACTCACAGTGGATTTACACTGATCACTTTGTCTAGTCACTTGCTCATGATTGGTTCTCTCTGTTCTATACTCATTGTGTTTAAAGCAAATCATGTTGCTGAAGCCACAAGTTTCTGTTGTTACCTCTGGCATAAATTTTTAGGGCAGGCGACCCATTTTGGATATTCAGTCTGTGATGATGAATTAAAGGAGGGCCATCTGACATGCTTAAGGGATCAAATCTTTGCACATGGCTTCTTCCATACAATGTACTAACCAATTAGGCATGCCTACTATTTATTGATATGACACTATTTGTATGGCTGAAAGTAACAAATGCTTTGTGTATACAATATTACAGAAAACCATATATAAGCAGATGCAAAATTTAGTATTTTCAGAACACAGTACTTATCTGCTATGTACATATCCACTTAAAAATATGTCAGCACAAAATTATTTATTTTTTCATGTGGTTAACACTGGAGTGAGCTGGGTTGAAAGAAATGACTACTTATGTCAGTTTCAGCACCGGGAATGTAGTTTGCATTGGATCTTTCACTTCAAGGTATATTGTGGATAACTGATTGCCAAGTGTTTTCTGTGAATACTTACATTTCAAATTAAAGTTTAAGTTCTGGAATGTCATGAACTGTGTGCTACATTCATTTGGGTTTCAAATCATTCTTGGTATAGTATATCTTAGATTTGTACCTTCATTTAGATAAATGTCCTTCTAGCAATATTTATTCAGAAAATAGCATGTGTACTCTGACAATTCCTGAAAGAGAGGAACAACCAACAAATACACTATGAATTAATGAATAAATGCTAAACACTCTTCAAGCACTAGATACACAAGTGACATACACAATCATGATACTGATCTTTACTGAGTTAAAATAATTTAGAAGATAGCAAGTAATGCACCACTACACAAAAATAATTTTGATCAGAGCTATGGAGAAGGAAATGGCAACCCACTCCAGTGTTCTTGCCTGGAGAATCCCAGGGAGGGGGGAGCCTGGTAGGCTGCAGTACATGGGGTCGCTAAAAGTCGGACACTACTGAGCGACATCAGTTTCACTCTTCACTTTCATGCTTTGGAGAAGGAAATGGCAGCCCACTCCAGTGTTCTTGCCTGGAGAATCCCAGGGACGGCGGAGCCTGGTGGGCTGCCGTCTATGGGGTCGCACAGCGTCGGATACGACTGAGGTGACTTAGTAGCAGCAGCAGCAGCAGCATGAGTATAAAATATAAGATACTATGAAAGTTTATAACAAAGAATGAACCAGACTGGATAGTGGGGGCCAAAAGGGTAGGGGACAAAAGGTGTTTAGGAATAGCCTTTTGGAGTAAAGATTATTTAAGAAGTGACATAAAAGGATTAAAATGGAGTTTACTGTCAAAGAGTGAATGGTATAAATGTATCAGAGTGAGCAAAGAACACAAGCAAAGGTGCCCTGATGTCGGGAAATACACAGCACATTTCAGGATCAGAGAAAGGTCAATGTAGCTACCATGCAGTAAACAAGGTCCTGGTGACAGAGTATTATGCTGATAAAGCAGATGAACTCAACCTAATGAAAGCCCTCAAAGCCATGTTAGGGAAAGAAAAAAGAGATTGAAGTTTAAAAATGATGAAATACAACTTATATGACTAAAAAACAATTCTGTTATGGAAAGGGAAGACTTGACACATCTTTAGTCAGCTGTTGCAGTCTGCTAGTAAGAGAAGATAGGGGCTAGGACTGATGCACTGTTAGCAATGATAGTGATTTGAATGAATCTTAAATGCAAAAGTAGGAAGTCAAATTTTACCTGGACTAACAAGCAAATTTAGCCTTGGAGTACAAATTGAAGCAGGGCAAAGGTTAACAGAGTTTCGCCAAGAGAATGCACTGGTTATAGCAAACATCCTCTTCCAACAACAAAAGACACAACTCTACACATGAACATCATGAGATGGTCAATATCTAAATCACATTAATTGTATTATTTGCAGCCAAAGATGGAGAAGCTCTACACAGTCAGCAAAAACAAGACTGGGAGCTGACTGTAGCTCAGATCATGAATTCCTTATTGCCAAATTCAGAGTTATTCGAAGAAAGTGAGAAAAACCACTAGGCCATTCAGATATGACCTAAATCAAATCCCTTACGATTATACTGTGGAAGTGACAAATAAATTCAAGGGATTAGATCTGATAGAGTGTCTGAAAAACTATGGATGGAGGTTAGTGACATTGTACAAGAGGCAGTGATCAAGATCATCCCCAAGAAAAGGAAATGCAAAAAGGCAAGATGGTTGTCTGAGGAGACCTTACAAATAGCTCAGAAAAAAAGAAAAGTGAAAGGCAAACGAGAAAATGAAAGATATAAGCATCTGAACACAGAGTTCCAAAGAATAGCAAGGAGACATAAGAAAGTCTTCCCAACAGATTGATGCAAAAAAATAGAGGAAAGCAATAGGATGGGGAAGACTAGAGATCTCTTCAAGAAAATTGGAGATACCAAGGGAATATTTCATGCAAAGATGGGCTCAATAAAGGACAGAAATGGTTTGGACCTAACAGAAGCAGAAGATATTAAGAAGAGGTAGTAAGGATACACAGAAGAATTATACAAAAATGATCTTCATGACCCAGATAACCACAATGGTGTGATCACTCACCTAGAGCCAAATATCCTAGAGTGTGAGGTCAAGTGGGCCTTTAGGAAACATTACTACAAAAAAGCTTGTGGCAGTGATAAAATACCAGCTCGCTATTAAAACTCCTAAAAGATGATGCTGTTAAAGTACTGCTCTCAATATGCTAGAAAATTTGGAAAACTCAGCAGTGGCCACAGAACTGGAAAAGGTCAGTTTTCATTCCAGTCCCAAAGAAAGGCAATGTCAATTGATGTTCAAACGACTACACAATTGCACTCATCTCACACACTAATGCTCAAAATTCTCCAATCTCAGATATTTAAACTGGATTGAGCAAAGACAGAGGTACCAGAGATCAAATTGCCAACATCTGTTGGATCATAGAAAAAGAAAGAGAATTCTAGAAAAAAAATCTACTTCTGCTTCATTGACTAAACTAAAGCCTTCGACTCTACAGATCACAACAAACTGGAACATTCTTAAAGAGATGGGAATACCAGACCACCATACCTTCCTCCTGAGAAACCTGTATACAGGTCAAGAAGCAACAGTTAGAACTGGACATGGAACAACAGACTGGTTCCAAATTGGGAAAGGAGTACTTCAAGGCTGCACACTGTCACCCTACTTATTTAACTTATATGCAGAGTACATCATGCAAAATTTCAGGCTGGATGAAGCACAAGTTAGAATCAAGATTGCTGGGAGAAATATCAATAACCTCAGATATGCAGATGACACCACCCTTATGGCAGAAAGTAAGGAGGAACTGAAGAGTCACTTGATGAAAGTGAAAGAGGAGAGTGAAAAAGCTGGCTTAAAACTCAACATCAAAAAACTAAGATCATGGCATCCAGTCTCATCACTTCATGGCAAATAGATGGGGAAACAATGGAAACAGAAGAAAAATGGAGTTTATTTTTTTGGGGCTCCAAAATCACTGCAGGTGGTGACTGCAACATGAAATTAAGGCACTTGCTCCTTGGAAGAAAAGCTATGACCAACCTAGACAGCATATTAAAAAGCAGAGACATTACTTTGCCAACAAGGGACCATCTAGTCAAAGATATGGTTTTTCCAGTAGTCATGTATGGATGTGAAATTTGGACTATAAAGAAAGCTGAGTACTGAAGAATTGATGCTTTTGAACTGTGGTGTTGGAGAAGACTCTTGAGAGTCCCTTGGACTGCAAGGAGATCAAACCATTCTACCCTAAAGTTAATCAATTCTGACTATTAACTGGAAGGACTGATGCTGAAGCTGAAGCTCCAATACTTTGGCTACTTGGAGCCAACTCATAAGAAAAGACCCTGATGCTGGGGAAGATTGAAGGCAGGAGCAGAAAAGGATGAAATAAGACGAGATGGTTGGATGGCATCACCGACTCAATGGACCTGAGTTTAAGCGAGCCCTGGGAGATGGTGAAGGACAGGAAACCAGCATGCTGCAGTCCATGGAGACACAAAGAGTCAGTAATGACTGAGCAACTGAAGAACAACAGTTTATTTCAGAGTACATAATGGTGAGACTTGGCAATGAATTGAATGTCAGAAGTGAAAGGAAGATATAAATTATGACTTCCAGGTTTCTGGCACAAATAACTGGGTTCATGGAGGTACTTTTACTGCAGTGAAGAAAGACTGGAGAAGAAAAAAAAAGAAAGATGTGGGAAATATGAATTCAGAGTTCCAGTAGAGACTGTAAGGTGGTAGTTTGATACACATTTACAGTGTAGAAGGAAATACTGGTTGGAAACCACAGATGTGATACTTGTCAATGTATAACTGGCATGGAAGCCAGAAGGAGTTGAAAACATTACTAACATATAGAACAGAGGATGAAGAATATAGACTACTGTGTTCTAGTTGAGATGAACCCCAACATTTCATAAGTTAAATAGAAGACAATAAAAGCAAATAAGGGAGAAAAAGAAGAAAATAACATTATGATGCTTATAATGCAGTTGAAGCTGAGGAAAGAGAGTGCTTAAAAAGAATATTGACTGAAATCCTTTGTTTCATGAAGTACAGTAGGATGAAGACTAGAAAACACATATTGGATTAAGCAATATATCAGTAGTAGCTTTAGTATTTGCAGCTTTACCAAGCAGAGGGAACAGTAATACAGACTGTAATGAAATAGTGAATGATTAAGAGGCACAGGAATAGAAAAAAATAAGGTGTAAGCTCTTCAAAAAAAATTAGTTGTGAAGGGAAATAGAAAGATGGAGAAAAACTGTATAGTCCAAATAATTTAATTTTATTATTAAGATGGGAGAAGTTAGGGCATGCTGAAGAAGTGAATAGATGAGGCTAATGAAACAGACAGAGAAGGCAATGGCACCCCACTCCAATACTCTTGCCTGGAAAATCCCACAGATGGAGAAGCCTGGTGGGCTGCAGTGCACGGGGTCACTAAGAGTAGGACACAACTGAGTGACTTCACTTTCACTTTTCACTTTCACACATTGGAGACAGGGGAGCCTGGTGGGCTGCCATCTATAGGGTAGCATAGAGTCGGACACGACTGAAGCAACTTAGCAGCAGCAGCAGATGAAACAGAAAAGAAAGACATTCATATTTTAAGCCTTAAAAATAATGGGAGGAAATAAAATATCTAAGACAAGAAAGAATATATATCAAACTATATAAGAATTTAATGGATGGAGAATGGAGGAATTCATGAATGGCCCCATTATATATAACACAGGACACTTAGAATGTATCATAAAATGTGACTTATATAAAACCATATGAAACATTAAAAACCAGCAATAAAAGAGAAGCAAGGTAATGGAAATGAACAAAAGAGAGAAGAGAGAGAAGAGACTGAGAAAAAAGAAAGAAAGAAGGAGGGAGGAAGGAAAGAAGGAAGAACTAACAAGCAGGTCAAAAAGAATCAGTGTAAGGAATAACTAGGTTGTTCCTATGAGTTATTTCTGGGATTGTTGGAATCCAGGGATTTATTTCATGTACCATGAAGAAAAATCATTACTATTTCTCATTGACATCCATTTGGTAGGTCACATCCTCGAATCCTAACTTGGTCCCTTCTTCAGCTCCAGATTTTCCATTAATAATACAAAAAGAAAATTAGAATATACCCACTGTGTGTTAATTGTGACCTCACCAAACGATATGGCCAAATACTAACCTCATACATCTATGAATAAAACTTTGGAAAAAGAATCTTAGCAGATACAAATAAATTAAAGATCTTGAGATGACATGCTAGATTTAGGATGAGCCCTGGGACTTCCCAAGTGGTTCAGAGGTAAAGAATCTGCCCACCAATGCAGGAAACACAGGTTCAATCCCTGAGTCAGGAAGATCCCCTGATGAAGGAAATGGTAATCCACTTCAGTATTCTTGCCTGGGAAAGCCCATAGACAGAGGAACCTGATGGGCTACAGTCCATGTAAGAGTTGGATACAACTTAGCAACTGTACAACAACAAGGATGAGCCCCAGTTCCATTGACCTAGTTTTATCACCTCTTATAGATTAAGGTGAGAAAGATCTGACACAAGGAGACACAGGCAGAGATTGAAGCTGTTATGCTACAAGTCATGAGTATGAAGGATTGCTTGCCACCACCAGAAACAAGGAGAGAAGCATGGAACAGATTTTCCTCTAGGGACTCCAAGAAGAACCAAATCTACCAGACAACTTGATTTTGAATTTCTGGCCTCCAGAACTGTGAGAGAACTAAGAATTTATGTGGATTGTTTTAAACTGCTAAATATGTGATAATTTGTTATAGAAGCCCTAAGGAATCTAAGTAATCACTTGGAACACATTAAGCATGCCTATTGGGATCACATCTATCTTGATCTGACTATAAGTCCTTGTGAGCAACCAACATAATTAAAAAGCAAGGAAGGGTTCTGGAACCATTTACTTTTGAGTCTTCTGAGGATGTGATGAATGGAAGTGTGGAAAACTGCTTGGTCTTACAAAACCTAAATAGCCAAGAACATCATATACTGCCTCAAATTTCCCTGGATCACATTTTATTTCTTCCATACAGAGAAATACACATGGAGAGCATGAAAATCTAAGTCTTGTATTTGTAATAGATGTAAAATTTAGGAGATGGATGATAAAGAAAGGCAAGATTGGGATCCAAGGTGAGAGCATTTTTCCAGCAACTGTTGACCTAGACTTAGCAGGATTTTCAGTTCAGTTCAGTCACTCAGTCGTTTCCGACTCTTGCAACACCATGAATCGTAGCACTCCAGGCCTCCCTGTCCATCACCAACTCCCGGAGTTTACTCAGACTCACGTCCATCGAGTCAGTGATGCCATCCAGCCATCTTATCCTCTGTCGTCCCCTTCTCCTCCTGCCCCCAATCCCTCCCAGCATCAAAGTCTTTTCCAATGAGTCAACTCTTCACAGCAGGATTTTAGGGGAGTTTAATCCTAGACCCTTCATGTGTTTGTATTGAATTTGCCTAGTGGATCACTCCATAGCTTTGTAGATCTCTGTAGCAAGAACTTAAGGTTGCTTAGCTACTTATTCTGTGCTTCTACCAGCCTTTGTTTTCATGAACATACACTTGCTGTCTTTTTCTTTACTCTTAGGAAGCATAAGAATAAAGCCTTGACCTAATATGTAAATAAGCCAATAGTAATGCCCAATGTGTAAGGTAATACCAAGTCAATCTCCCTGTTAAAACCAAATAAACAACAACAATAAGTCACTTGAATATTGCGTGAAACAGCATCATGGACTAAGAAACATGCCATATTACAAGGAAAGAACAAATGTCTTCTCTATGATATTTTCTTTTAATATCCTTTGAGACAGACCGGTGTTTTGACATTTTTAATAGAAACTGAAGAAATGAAGAGAATTATTTCTTTTCTTAAGAAAGTTTGATTTCAAGATTATTTTTCAACAGACTTCCTACATTAGTAAACTAATTTAAAAATTCATCCTTCACGTCAACTTTTTGTTGGCTTTTTCTTCCACTAAAATGCAAGATCTGCAGGGGCAAGATAGTTGTCTTTCTTGTGATTGCTGTATCTCCTGTATTTATAGTAGCTGTTGAAACACTTTTTGTATTTAATTTACATGCATTAGGCTCCTCTGTCCATAGGATTGTCCAGGCCAAAATACTGGAGTGGGTAGCTATTCCCTTCTCCAGGGGAACCTTCCCGACTCAGGGATTGAACTTGGGTCCCTTGCACTGCAGGTAGATACTTTACCATCTGAGCCATGAGAGAAGACTTTGGCCACTAAATGGCCAATTTCTTTTTTTAACCCAGGAATAATTGCTATGGACTTCCCAGGTGGCATGGTGGTAAAGACTACACCTACTAATGCAGAAGAGGCAAGACTCATGGTTTCCATCCCTGGGTGGGGAAGATCCCCTGAAGTAGGAAAAGGCAACCCACTCTACAATTCTTGCCTGGAAAATCCCCTGGAGAGAGGAGCCTGGTGGGCTACAGTCCATGGGGTCACAAAGAATCAGACATGACTACATACACATGCAATGCAATGTCTGCTATGTAGCCAGGCTGAAAAATAACACTTATGAGAAAAAAAAAAATCTGAATATTTGAGACTGCACACTGTAAGAACTTGACTTCACAGAATTAGCTTCAACCAAATCACTGAATAAATAAATAAATGACCAAGGAAAACAAGAGCAGCACTAATACTGGTGGGGAGATGAGGAGGATATCATTATCTCCAGTTTACTTTAACATATTATCTAAAATAGGTATTTTTTTAAAACAAAAGCATATGAAACATACAAAGAAACATTAAAGAGTGATCTGTATATGAGAAAAAAAGAGACGGTGCTAGAAACTGCTTCTGAAAGGAGCTAGACAAAGACTTCAAAGCAGTCATTATAAATATGTTCAGAGAACTAAAGAAGACCTTTAGCTCTCCAAAGATTTAAAGGAAGGCATGATGACATATACATAGACTACAATAAAAATTAAATAATTATCATTTTTAAAAAGCAAATAATTTTAAAAGAGAAAAATTTTAAAATGTGAAATTAATTACAGTAACTGAAATGTAAAGTTCACTAAGGGAGCTAAAGAACAGGTCTGATGTGGCAGAGAAAGAATCACTGAACTATAAGATAGATTAATAAAGATTATATAATCCAAAGAAAAGAAAAGGAAAGGAAATTAAGAGAGACTCAGAAATATGAGACAATCTTAGCCACAAATTTGCATATAATGTGACTTCCAGACAAAAAGGAAAGAAAAAAGGGATCACACAAAAAAGAAATAATGGCTACAATTTATTAAATTTGCTGAAAAGCATTAATCTACATATTCAAGAAGTTCAACAAACTCTGAATAGGGTAAAGACATGGAGAAAATTACCTCTAAGATTAGGAACAGAACATATACATGCAACTCTCAACACTTCTTTCAACATTGTCAGCTTATAGCTAATAAAAAGAAAACTCACCCAGTTTTAAAACAATGAAAGATTATGAATTGAAGTTTCTCTAAACTGGAAGTGCAAATGCTAATATGCACAAAATATGATTCTGAACATCACTATTAGTCACAATGACATATCATTTTATATCCTATAGAATGGATAAAATAAAATTAAAGACATTGTTGGTGCAGATGTGGAGAATTGGAACCCACACATATAACTGTTGCTCAGAATACAACATGGTGAAATTGAGTTGTTCAAATGTAAGGTAGAGTTTCCATAAAACCAGAAATTCTACTTCTAGCTATACATCCAAGAGGAATAAACACACACACACACACACACACACAGAAACCTCTACATGGATAATAATGGCCAAAGAGTATAAAGAGTCAAAATGCCCATCAACTAATAAGAGGATATTTGAAATATGGCATACTGGTATAATAGGCTTCCCTGGTGGCTCAGACAGTAAAGAATCTGCCTGCAATGTGGGAGACCTGGGGTTGAGAAGATCCCTTGGAGAAGGGCATGGCATCATCCAGATTTGGGATGAGCCCTGAGGCTTCCCAAGTGGTTCTGAGGTAAAGACTCTCCCCACCAATGCAGGAGACACAGGTTGATCCCTGGGTCAGGAAGTGAAATGGTACCTCACTCCAGTATTCTTGACTGGAGAATCCCATGGATAGAGGAGCCTGACGGGCTACAGTCCATGAGGTCGCAGAGTCAGACACAACCGAGCGACTAAGCACAAGCACATACTGATATAATATCACTGAGCAATAATAAAGAGAAAAGTACTAATAAATGTAATAATACAGATGATCTTCAAAAACATTATGCTAAGTAAAATAAGGTAATCACAAAAGACCACACATTGTATTTTTCCATTTAAATGGAATAAGCATAATAGGCGAATTTAAAGAGACCACGAGTAGATGATTGGTGTCCAAAGCCTATGGGTGCAAGAAAGAAGAATGACTGCTAATGGGTACAGAGTTGCTTACTGGGGTGATGAAAATATTCTAAACTTAGATTATAACGATGGTTGCACAACACCATGAATATACTAGGATAAGTAAATGTGACTAATAAAACCTAATATAAGAATAAACTGTGAGGAAATACGTAAGACAGTCCTTTCTAAACTGAGAAACTTTAAAGAATACAATTTAGATATTAAATTAAGAAAGCATTATAATTTCTGTACAACATAGAAGAAAAGCCAAAAAGCAACACTCAGGTTATGTTTAAAATGAGAGAGAGAGTGAATTAATTGGCCTTAATTGTCATGACTTAACAATTACCTTTGGCTATAAGTCAGATAAAATATTATTGTTCCTAAAATGTACTATCATACACTGAAGTAAAAGAAACAGACTTCCTCTAGAGTCCAAGAGGAAATGTTCTTTTTATGGAAGGATGTAAAGTGCTATATCCTTCATGGGGTTGCAAAGAGTTGGACACAACTGAGCAACTGAACTGAACTTGTAAAGTCATAGTGAGATGTCGATAGGCATGAAAGACCATGATAACCTGGCCCTAACTCAAACTAAGAAGAGTTAGTTTGAAGAAAGAAACCATCAGAGAAATTAGAAATATAAACAAGAAAGCAAAAGTGGTCCAGAAGATTACAATTTTCTCTGGGATAAATTTGCTTTCATAAATATAAATACTTGTATGTGCAAATTTCCTTGAAAATGTTATCCAAATAACTCTA
>SJYF01000210.1:4421562-4454885 GCA_006410515.1 Procapra przewalskii
ATAAGGCTTAATTCTCCCTGTGAAATTAGAGATTTCTCTTTCTTCCATTTTCTCAGAGATTTTATCTTAGAAAATGTAATTTTAAGATTTTCTCATTTGCTTAAAATGTGTGTAAATCCTTTTGGAAAAGCTAGACAGGCCTTCTGCCATTTGGTCTTTTGTAGCTTATAATCCAGGAATGGCTTTCTCAAGGACCTGGGCACCATCCTTTGGAAATGCAAACACTGAGGAAGAAAGAACCCCTGGATCCCTGTGTTTGGGACAGAGCAGGAGCAAATTTCAGTGGGTACCTTACAAAACTACCTCCTGTCATAAAGATTTGACAAGTGTATTTCTCCTCTGGATTAAGCCAGTTACTAAACACAGATGGTCATCCAGTTACCAGGTGAATTTAGGATGAAGTAGGTGTGAGAAATGATGCTGTCAGTTCCTCTAACTTGAGGACTAGTTAGTGTTTATCTTGAGAGCATGTATGTAATGGGTTATGTCTCCTTTGCTATATAAACATGTGATGATTTGCAATCTGTATTTGCAAATTCTTAGCAGATTGCCTGGAAAAGGCAATGGCACCCCACTCCAGTACTCTTGCCTGGAAAATCCCATGGATGGAGGAGCCTGGTGGGCTGTAGTCCATGGGGTCGCTAGGAGTCAGACACGACTGAACGACTTCACTTTCACTTTTCACTTTCATGCATTGGAGAAGGAAATGGCAACCCACTCCAGCATTCTTGCCTGGAGAATCCCAGGGACAACGGAGCCTGATGGGCTGTCATCTATGAGGTCGCACAGAGTTGGACACAACTGAAGTGACTTAGCAGCAGCAGCAGCTTGCCTATGCTCTTCACTATGTTCTGCTTTAACACATATTCAGTAATAAAAGTATTCCCTTTCTCTATGACTTCTATGGAGAGGATTTCTGGAGTGGGAGATTTTGTTTTTAATTATTTTCCTCCATAATGTTTAATATGAGTGTTAGGTAGTTAGAATAGGAAAAAGGAGCCCAAAATGGTGGTGGCTAAAAGACAAGGGAAAAAGCCTACGAAAATAGAACAAAGAAAGGTCTAAGGACCAGAGTGAGGACCTCAGGTGAAGCAAATAGCACTCCTGGCTAACCCAGTTTACATAGGACAGGCCCAGGGGGAGGAGAAAAAACACATAAAAAGAAGAGCCAAAACTGGGCTGGGGCCTCTTTTCTCTTCACGTCTTTTGGGTTGGTATCCCCTCATGCCTGGAGGATATATTTTCCTTTACTTTGGGGGCTCAGAGGTTAAACCGTCTGCCTCCAATGCGGGAGACCTGGGTTCGATCCCTGGGTCGGGAAGATCCCCTGGAGAAGGAAATGGCAACCCACTCAGTATTCTTGCCTGGAGAATCCCATGGATGGAGGAGCCTGGTAGGCTACAGTCCAGGGGTCGCAAAGAGTCGGACACGACTGAGCAACTTCACCTTCACCTTCTAAATAAAACTGAGCTGTAACACGGAGCTGTAACAATGGCCCATTCAAGAACTGTAACACTGGTCTGTCCAAGGGCTGTAATGCTGGTCCGTCTATTGCTTCAAATTTTTGTTGAGGCGAGACAGAACCAGGGAAATTACTCACTCCCCCGACATCTATGGTGCCATGACTTAGATTTAACCTGGCTGAAACAACCTCGACCCAGGCCTTCCTCCTCACCCCACCGCCCCCGCCCCCCCACCAAGGAGGAGGCCAACCACAGCAGGAGCCCAGCTCAGCAAAAGCTCCTGCGGTGGAAGATGAACACGAAGAAAACCCAGTGCAGTGACAAGAAGCCCAGCATGCTAGAAACTGGGACAGTGAAAAACAAACTCAGCAGAAAGCTCACACACTCAGTCTCAGATTTCAGAAGACCTCCGGTTGGAGTATGAAGTCCTCACGCCTATGGCTGGAAGGACATATGCCTAACAAAATCTTAATTCCTTTACCACCTATTGTTTCTTGTTTCTTGTTTTCTCAAACCTCCCTTGAACCAGCAAGTGGCAGTGGGTACAATTAAGGGACTATGGCAGGGGCTACTCCTCAGTGTGTCCCGAAGTCTCCACTATCTGCTGCCCAAACCAGTGGGGGTTCTTCTGTCCCTAATCTTCTTTGTGCCAATGATCAGGCCAGTGAAAACTGTGGGCACGGGTCAGATACTTGGCCAACTGAGAGTTGGACTATGAAGAAAGCTGAGTGCCAAAGAATTGATGCTTTTGAACTGTGGTGATGGAGAAGACTCTTGAGAGTCCCTTGGACTGCAAGGAGATCCAACCAGTCCATTCTGAGGGAGATCAGCCCAGGGATTTCTTTGGAGGGAATGATGCTGAAGCTGAAACTCCAGTACTTTTGCCACCTCATGCAAAGAGTTGACTCATTGTAAAAGATTCTGATGCTGGGAGGGATTGGGGGCAGGAGGAGAAGGGGACGACAGAGGATGAGATGGCTGGATGGCATCACTGACTTGATGGATGTGAGTCTGAGTGAACTCCGGGAGTTGGTGATGGAGAGGGAGGCCAGGCATGCTGTAATTCATGGGGTTGCAAAGAGTCAGACATGACTGAGTGACTGAGCTGAACTGAACTGGCAGGTTATTAAGGGGATTCCTCAACACATTTTTCCCACTGCTTTTTCCTCCTGTCCTTCAGCTCCTCTCTCCTGGGACTTGAGCCTGGCCAAAACCCATGGTGCCTGGCTTTAGGACCTAATGAAGCTCAGGCTCTGATGTCTCATTGCAAAAATTCAGTTAGAGACACAGCAATAGGTAAGAGGTGGATTTGTTCGGATTTAGAGAGAAGCACACTCCACAGGGTGTGGGCCATCACAGAGGGCAAGTGCTGCGGCCATGGAATGTGGTGGTTGAACTCATATGCTAATGAGTGGGAGGATCATCCAAACCATTGGGGAACCACCCACTTCTCTGTCTTTTGACAGTGACTTGGAACTGTCCTGCCACCTGTGGGTGTCATTTAGCTTACAGATTGGGGATCAGGTTTAATTGAATTTGGCTTGGTATCTTGGACCCATTTGATTTTAACCGGTTTATGTTATGCCCTTGTGCTATGTCATTCTTTCAAAAGTTGTGCCCTGCCCCTTTCCCTCCTGTTTCATGCTCTTTTCCTGAGCCCCATCTAGACCCACAATGTTGCCTCTACAGTCTTTTAGAGGGACAACCAGAAAATAGCTGGCCCTTGGAAGGGAAATGCTATATAACATCCAATCCCTCTAGACAATCAGGCCTTCATCTTCTATATTTCCTAAAACATGTGCAACATCAGCATCTCTCAGTGAACCTGCTAGGGTGGGAGACACACAATGCCTGCTAGAAGTCCATCTGTTGGCATCCTTTCAAGGGCAACTGGGCTTCCAGGGATAATGCTTGCCATTTTGGGAGTTAGCCCTGCAAGCTGTTAGGGCCCAAACCTTTACTACCCTTCTCCTAAAGTTACAAACATACCCCCAGATCAAATCTCCACTCCATTTTATGGAACATCTTGTCTGTTGCCTCTTATAGCCACTGACTAACTCCTACAACAAGAACCCTGCCCCCTTGGAGGCAACATCACTCCTCCCAGCCTATTATTAAAATACTCTTAATGCCCCTAACAGGACCAGATAACCCACTCCTTTGTCATTACTTCTGTTATTACCTAAAGTGGGTCTATGACAATGAAGAAACGTTTACCATTAGAAACACCCTAAACTGCTCTTCTGTAGGACTAGGAAGGAAATCAGTCACTTACCTTCTCTCGGAGCAATAAGAGGATAAGGCTTATGGCTGTTTCACCAGGTTCCCAGTCAGGGCACAGACTTAGATTATTTTACATCATGGTATCTATTCCCATCTGTGGTGAACAAACTGGCAATAAGTTAGAATTACAACCCCTTAATCCTACCCAGCATTGGTCATGCTGGAAATCTTGGGGATGTTCAGCTCTAGCCTGGGAATCCTAGGAGGTCGACCTGCCTCAACCTGCCTAGGGATCTGGTCCTCAAAAGGTTGTCACGCCTCAACCTGCTCAGGGGTCCACCAGTCCAGGGGTCCCAGAAGGGTGACATGCCTCGACTTGCCCAGGAACCCAATTCTCAGGAGGCCAACCTGCCTCAACCTGCCCGGGGATTTGATCTCCAGTAGGCTGTCATGCGTCAGCTTGCCTGGGGATCTGCGCCCTGACCCAGGGACACGTGGCTCTCAGGTTGCAACAGTACTGGGTAGGATAAGCTTCAGAAAGACTTACCCCTAAGGAAGTCCACCCATGGAAATAGAAGGAAGACTATTAGTTGTGAGACTGTGCCCAGTCTCAGCAACAACTCAGGAGCGCAATGAGAACCCCATTGCCTTTCTGGAAAGGCTGAAAGAGGCCCCATAAAAGTTTACCAATCTCAACTTAGACTCTTATGAGGGACAGGTGATTTTAAAGGACAAATTCCTGTTCCAATGTGCATCAGACATCAGGATAAAGTTACAACAGCTACAGCAGAAGGACCCCACTGCCTCTTTAGATGAGATGGTCCAGACAGCCACCAATCACCTTTTATAACAGAGAACAGGAGACGGAGGCCAAGGCCCAGGAAAGGAAGAAAAGGAAAGAGACAAGGCACGCCCAGATGCTGACTGCCTTCCAGGGAAGCCCTATGGCAAACCCCGAGTCCTTGAAGGACAAGGTATCAGGCAAATGCCTAATCTGTAGACAGGAAGGGTACTGGGCCAAAGGCTGTCCAAACCATGACAAGTCTCCTAAAACAGCTTGCTACAAATGCCACCAACTGAGACATTGGGCAGTATTCTGCCCTCAGGACCCAAGAGCCTCAAGGTCAAGCACTAAGCCTTCCCTCATGATAGTTCAACAGGACTGAAGAGGCCCACTCCAGCCAGCCTGCCTGTCACAGATAACCATCATGGGGTTGAGCCAAGGGTGCAACCGGATATGGCAGGTAGGTCCAAAACTTTCTTGGTTGACACGGGCTACCTACTCTGTCCTGACCTCCTACTCCAGAGCCTTCTCCTCCCAAACCTGTACCATTTTGGACGCTCAGGAAAAACAATTACAAGAAGATTTACCCAAGCACTTTTTCATTGCTGGGATGGACAAATATTTTCCCACCAGTTTCTGGTGGTCCCTGAATGTCCTACTCCTTTATCGGGAAGAGATCTTTCCTGCTTTTGAAAACTTGCAGCTATTGCAATTCTGATAGAAGATGCTGGGAGAAGGGCATTGAAACATGTATAAGAAACGAAGCGCCAGTCTATGTTTAGTACAGGATGCTTGGGGCTGGCACACGAGATGATCCAGGGAGATGGTATGGGGTGGGAGGTGGGAGGGGGCTTCGGTATTGGGAGATTGTGTACACTTGTGGCTGATTCATGTCAATGTATGGCAAAACCAACACAGTATTGTAACGTAGAATAAAGTATTAAAAAATAAAAAAATAAAATAAAACTCTCTTGGGGGCAAACTATTTTTAACAGCCATCGAATGAAACAACTCCTAAATGGGAGAGGCCATTTATGGATGTCTGAACAAAGAATCCTCAGATATCAAGTGGTGCTGATGAAAAATCCAGGCCTCACTATATCCTCGTGTGATGTTCTTAACCCAACCACCCTCCTGCCTACACCTGAGGGCTCTCTCCTCTTTCACTCTTGCCTAGAAACCTTGGACCACTGAACAAAACCCCAAGAGGGACTGTCAGAAGATCCTCTGACCAATCCTGAGGAAATCTAGCACACTGACAGAAGCAGCTTTGTCTTGGATGGAAAAAGAAGAGCTGGATATGCAGTAATCTCCAATTTTGAGACCATAGATGCTAAACCTTTGCCACCAGGTACTTCCATCCAATTAGCTGAGCTCATAGCCCTGATTCAAGCTTTAGAGTTGGGAAAAGGAAAAAGAGTAGCCATCTACACTGACTCCAAACATGCCCTTCTAGCACTACTGCACATTCTTCTATTTGGAAATAAAGAGGCCACTTGACCACCGGAGGGTCCCCAATCAAATATGGTGATCAAACCCTTAGGCTCTTAGAGGCAGTCCATCTGCCTGCTGATGTTTCAGCCATCCACTGTAAAGGACACCAAAAAGGGGGCACAGAAGTGGCACAAGGGAACCAAGTAGCCTATCAGGCAGCTAAGAGAGCATCATTACAGAACAATGACCTAATTGGGGTTGCCAACTTAGTTCCACAGACTAATTTGCCAGAAATTCCTTCATATACTGAAGGTGAGACTCTTAAAGCTAAGAGTGAGGACTTTATAGAAGATCATAGGGGTGGTTCCAAAAGGAGGGACTCCTTTTTCTGCCTGGAACCTCCAATGAAAGTTAGTTAACTCCTTACATGCCACCACTTATTTAGGGGAGAAGGCCCTTCAAAGAGTACTAGAAAGGTCCTTAAGAGGAACAGGCCTCCAAACAACTATAAGGTAAGAGGTCTCCTCTTGTCCCAGTTGCCAGTTAAACAATGGCAACACACTCCAGTACTCTTGCCTAGAAAATTCCATGGATGGAGGAGCCTGATGGGCTACAGTCCATGGGGTCGCAAAGAGTTGGACACGACTAAGCAACTTCACTTTCCAGCATTTAAGGAGCTCAAAGATCCCAGTTGGCCCAGCCTGTCCAACAACATGGGACCAACCCAGGAGAGGACTGGCAGATGACCTTCACCCAGATGCCAGTTTCTCAAGGGTATAAATACCTATTAGTCATGATAGATACATTCACAGGATGGATTGAAGGCTATCCTACCTGGACTGAGAAGGCTGAGGAGGTGGTAAAAAAGACTTCCATGAAATCATTCCAAGATTTAGTCTGTCCACATCATTACAAAGTGACAATGGGACATCATTTACTTCTAAAGTCACCCAAGGGGTCTCTAAAGCATTAGGCATTACTTATTATCTCCATTGTTCCTGGAGGCCTCAGTCTGCAGGAAAAGTAGAAAGAGCCAATCAATTCTTAAAATCAGTGCTAGAAAAGATAACCCAGGAGACCTCCCTGGGATAGAACGAAGCTTTATCAATAGCTCTCCTCCACACCTGTATTGCTCCTAAGGAATAGGTTGGTCTTAGTCCTTATGAGATGCTATATGGGAGACCTTTTGTTTATGTCAATGACTTCTTTCTAGATCCAGAGGCTCAGACCCTCTGGTCTTATACCATGGCCACTGGGCAGTTCCAACAGAATATACGCTTGTAGGGTGTCAACCAGGACCCAAAAGATTCTAAAGAGTCACCACTATATGCTCCTAATTAAAGCATGGAAAGATGGGTCCCCAAAGGCTCAACTCCAGCCCAATGGAAGGGCCCCTACTCTGTAATAATTTCTACCCCCACAGTAGTCAGGGTACCAGGATATGACTCCTGGATTCACTACTCATGAATCAAGCTGTGGAAAAAAAACAGAAAAGGACACTCAATACACCTGTGAGCCCCTGGGAGCTCTCAGATACCTATTCAGAACTACAAATGAGTACCATTCTAATGAACACCCCCAAAATTAAGTTTCTGGGGATAAGATTTCTCAGGACAGCTCTAAAGAGCCAACACAGCTTGGTAGGGGTTGTACTCCAAAACAGACAAGAGCTAGATCTCTTGATCCCTGAACAAGGAGGGACTTGAGCCATCTTGAATGAGACGTGTTGTTTCTGGGTAAATACCTCCAGCTAAGTTAAAGAAAGTCTCACAGTCCTCAAGAAAATTATTCAGGCCCTCAGGACCTCAAAGAACGAGCTGGAGAGTTCCCGGGGTGGCTACAAGCTCTCTTTGGGGGATCCTATTGGTGAGGGGAAAATTGGAGTTGGCTAATGCCCCTATTGGTCCCTGTCATCACCATATTGATGCTGCTTATGATTGCTCCATGTATTATCAATCGTCTAACCTGTTTTGTCTCTGCCTAGGTCAACAAGCTACAACATGTAGTGCCAGTTCAACAAGGATATATAAAACTACAGCCGACCACAGAAAATGTCACTCACCCTTAAATGAACACTGCTATAAGGACTCTGAGGCTTGAGACTAGGAAGAGGGGGAGGCCCAATGCCCCTCATCATGCCAGTTCAGCAGGAAGTAGCCAGAGAGACTTTGATGCCCCTATTCCCAAAGAATTGGGCCTCCCATCTCTTGAGGGGAGGAATGTTAGGTGGTTAGAATAGGAAAAATGAGTCCAAAATGGTGGTGGCTAAAAGACAAAGAAGGGGAAAAGCCTGCAGAAATAGAACAAAGAAAGGTCCAAGGACCGGAGTGAGGACCTCAGGTGAAGCAAACGGCACTCCTGGCTAACCCAATTTACATAGGGCAGGCCCAGGGGGAGGAAGACAAACATGTATAAGGAGGAGCCAAAACTGGGCTGGGGCCTGTCTTCTCTTCATGTCTTTTGGGTCGGCATTCCCTCATGCCTCAAGGATGTATTTTCCTTTCCATTCAAAATAAAACTGAGCTGTAACACAGAGCTGTAACACTGGTCCATCCAAGGGCTGTAATGCTGGTCCATCTGTCACTTCAAATTCTTGTTGCGACGAGACAGAACCAAGGAAATTACACACTACCCTGACACAAACAAGAGTATCTCCTTTGGTATTTATAAAGTAAAGGCACTAGAAGAAAGTACTATCATAGTATCTCACACTTTCAAGAGCTAAAGGCCTGATGTGGGACTTATAAAATAACAGTGGAAGTTCTGCACACCAAACACAGGAGACTTTTCTTGTAATCAGTGGCTTTATTTATATTAATATATTGATTAATAGGAATCTACTTTAAGACAGATACATTAATTATGAATTCTCTTACCCATGTCTTTAAATTTTAACTTTTTAAATTATATTAATCATACTACAAAGCTTATTTGAACTGAGATGAAAGATGTTGTTAAACCAAAAATAATAATAATAATAAAATAACTATAAAGAAAAAGACTTCTGGAAACACTCCCTGAAGACTTACATGCTTAATGAAAAAGGACAGTTTCTCAATAGGCTTAGGAAGAACAAAGGCAAACACCAAAGCAGCCCAAACTTCAGGGTCGGAGCACAGCTGCCAGAAATAGCAAGATGTTCTGCCTTAGGAACTTAAACTGCTTTTTCTTAAAATTCTTCCCATAAATTTATGAAAAACTACCACCTTGGCATGCACTAAAGAAAACTTTTGAATGTCTAAATTTAACAGAGAAATAAACTGGAACAAATCTAGTTCATGTATTAAACCCTGGAATTCAAAACAGCAATTACATTATCAAGCTGCTTATTTTTGAATGAACAATTGTGTAACTTTTTAAAAATTATATACAAGCACTGTATCTTATTCATTTCAATTTATTCACCCATAAATTCCTAAGTTAAAAAAAAAAGACAAATCTAGATAATATCACCATGGATCAGAACAAGCAGGTATTTATGTTTCAATACTGCCAATGGAGTGACAAATGTCCATGATACTAAAGTAAAATTGAAAGCAAGAGGGAAAGAAAACAAAATATCAAGAGAGGATGTAAGACTTCCAAAGCTTTTCAGGCTTTGGTCAGGAACTATACTTTCAATCCTTGTTTAAACATCACCAGTGTATTCTCTTTACTGTTCAATTAAATCAAACTATTTGGTGAGTTAAAATATATATCTTATGTCCCTATCTTTGTACTTTAGCAACTCATTTCTCTTCAATTGCATATCCTTCTCCCATCTCTAAATCTTAAAATAATATGATTCCGTATTTATACCCTCATTACAAAATTTATCTACATGCATGTTTATATGTGTTGGTGCTTTACATTCCCTATAATACTATAAATCCCTGGAGGCAGAATCTGTGATTTGTTTTCCTTTATTCAGAAACACGTGAAAGGGAAAATATGAATGAAACACATGAATGGAATATGTATTGCCTTGATAGTCAGATATATTGCGTATAAGTAATGTCTCAAATGATATCCACTCCACATTTTTCTAACTTAAGATTAGAGAAGAAAATGGATATTGTTATTGTAATTAAATTCACATAAGCATATTCAGACAAGTAAACCATTTCTTATCACAGTCTTGGACTACCTTGCAAATTTTTTTCCTATTATGCCTCAGAACTTTGCAGTAGGTAGTACTGTTTCTTGTATGATTATTAAACTCACACATAATTTATTATTATCATGATGGACTATTGCAGAAGCCAAAACAATTCTGTTTAAGCTTTTATAAATTACAGAAATTGCTTTTCAATATATTAAACCAAATGAAAGGTGAAAACTATAGTTTTTTCCACCAGACACTGAAAATAAGTGTGAGGAGCTAAAATATCATTATATTTTATTGAATTGATTGAATTCATTTTTGCTTTGTTATTAAATATATTATTTTTTATGAATTCAAACAAGAAAGTCAATACTTAAAAGTATAGATATAATGATGCTCCCAAAAGCCTTTTCTGATTTTACAGGCCTCTTCATTGAGTTGCTGCTGCTGCTGCTGCTAAGTCACTTTAGTCGTGTCCGACTCTGTGCGACCCCATGGACGGCAGCCCACCAGGTTCCCCTGTCCCTGGGATTCTCCAGGCAAGAAAACTGGAGTGGGTTGCCATCTCCGTCTCCAATGCATGAAAGTGAAAACTGAAAATGAAGTTGCTCAGTCGTGTCTGACTCTTAGCGACCCCATGGACTGCAATCTGCCAGGCTCCTCCATCCATGGGATTTTCCAGGCAAGAGTACTGGAGTGGGGTGCCATTGCCTTC
Source organism: Procapra przewalskii (assembly GCA_006410515.1). Taxonomy (NCBI): domain Eukaryota; kingdom Metazoa; phylum Chordata; class Mammalia; order Artiodactyla; family Bovidae; genus Procapra; species Procapra przewalskii. The sequence goes on from SJYF01000210.1 coordinate 4,432,266, forward strand.
TCCCCTTCATTGAGAGATCATTTCAAATGGTTGGGTGAGAGAATTTCTAAAAATAATGCCTCAAAGCATTTTCAAATATTTTTCTGAGAATATGTAATTAAGCTTACACTACTAGCAAGAAATACTATAAATTGTTTTAAATCATTGTATTTTCAATAGGTGGAAGAAAAGAAGGATAAATGAAATGGCCTAATAATATATAGGAAACTATATTTTAATAAACCACTTAAAATCGAGAAAACAGCATCATATGGATAAAAAGCATTTTATTTTCTAAAATGGACAGAACAATTTCTAGGGAAAAAGAGTAACCTAACTAAACACATGTATTTGATTCTGTACTCCATTCCCACTTTAAAACAGGATAAACTTTTCACTAGTTACAGAAATTGACAAAGATATCAAAATCACATCACTTCAATAAAGTGTCAGTAGTTAGAAGGTAGAAAAGACTAGATTCAGTGTAAAACCCTTGGGTTGCAGTCTTTTTGTTATAATTTACTTCTAAGGATCCTGAACCAACTAACATACTCTTGTGTTGTAGAGAGCACAAACTGAGGCAGAATTGGTCTCTGAGTTCTACTGAAAACCTAAAATACTTGGCTTTGAAAATAATATAATCTGAGGGTTATATTGGTTGTAGAACATGTACCAAGTGTTTAGTTGCTCAGTCATGTCTGACCTTTTGAGACCCCATCAACTGTAGCCTGCCAGACTCCTCTGTCCATGGAGATTCTCCAGGCACAAATATAGTGAATTGCCATTTCCTTCTCCCAGGTCTCCCACATTGCAGGCTGATCCTTTACCATCTGAGCCCCCAGGGAAGCCCAAGGGAAAGTCTGTTTCCACCCAGTTATAGAGCATGTTGTTGCTAAGTCACTTCAGTCATGTCTGACTCTGTGTGATCCCATAGACAGCAACCCACCAGGCTCCCTCATCCCTGGGGTCCTCCAGGCAAGAACACTGGAGTGGGTTGCCATTTCCTTTTCCAATGCATGAAAGCAAAAAGTGAACGTGAAGTCTCTTAGTCATGTCTGACTTAGCGACCCACTGGCCTGCAGCCTACCAGGCTCCTCCATCCATTGGATTTTCCAGATAAGAGTATTGGAGTGGGTTGCCATTGCCTTCTCTGGTTATAGAGCGTAGTAACTGCCAAAATAACAATTTCCTACAAGCTTAAATTAGCTTTCAAAATTTTTTTCCTGCCACCAACTGGGATCGATCTGAGAGAATTTAACTACTCTAGTCAGAGGACAATAGCCAATGAGAGAAAGAGAAGCAGAGATGCAGTGAATTGAAAAATGTAATTAATAAAGGAGTACAGGTCTCCATGGACAGGAAGATTGGAATTGATGTCCATTAATATTAGACAAGAACTTTAATCGCAGTTTTAATAGTGGAGATAAAGCAGATCCATCATCATGGACAGATGACAAGATTGTCAATCTGAGAGACTCAACTAAGAAATAAATAAGGGAATTCAATAAGATCAATAAAATACTAAGACATATAACTTCTGTATAAACAAATAATAAGCAACATAATGTTTCTACATTTATTGAGATTATTAGCAAAATAGAATTAGTTAATACTATCATCTGCATATGCAGATGATACCACTTTAAAGGCAGAAAGTGAAGAGGAACTAAAGAGCCTCTTGATGAAAGTGAAAGAGAGTGAAAAGCTGGCTTAAAGCTCAACATTCAAAAAATGAAGATCATGGCATCCAGTCCTATTACTTCACAGCAAATAGAATGGAGAAAATTGAAAACAATGTCAGATTTCATTTTCTTGGACTCCAAAATCAATGTGGACAGTGACTGCAGCCACAAAGTTAAAAGATACTTACTCCTTGGCAAGTAAAAAACTGGAAATAAAATTGCCTTATGACCCAGAAATCCCATTGCTGGGCATGCACACTGAGGAAACCAGAATTGAAAGAGACACGTGTACCCCAATGTTCATCACAGCACTGTTTATAATAGCCAGGACATGGAAGCAACCTAGATGTCCATCAGCAGATGAATAGATAAAAAAGCTGTGGTATATATACACAATGGAATATTACTCAGCCATTAAAAAGAATACATTTGAATCAGTTCTAATGAGGTGGATGAAACTGGAGCCAATTGTACAGAGTGAAGCCAGAAAGAAAAACACCAATACAGTATACTAATGCATATATATGGAATTTAGAAAGATGGTAATGATAACCCTGTATGTGAGATAGCAAAAGAGACACAGTCTTTTGGACTCTGTGGGAGAGGGAGAGGGTGGGATGATTTGGGAGAATGGCATTGAAACATGTATAATATCACATATGAAATGAATCGCCAGTCTAGGTTAGACACAGGATACAGGATGCTTGGGGCTGGTACACTGGGATGACCCAGAGGGATGGTACAAGGAGGGAGGTGGGAGGGGGATTCAGGATGGGGAACATGTGTACACCCATGGAGGATCCATGTTGATGTATGGCAAAACCAATATAATATTGTAATTAACCTCCAAATAAAATAAATAAATTTAAAAAATGTTAAGCAACAAAAAAATAAAAAAGATACTTGCTCCTTGGAAGAATAGCCATGAGAAACCTAGACAGTGTATTTAAAAAGTAGAGACATCACTTTGTCGACAAAGGTCCATCTAGTCAAAGCTATGGTTTTTCCAGTAGTCATATATGGATGTGAGAGTTGGACCATAAAAATAGATGTTTGGGAACTGTGACGCTGGAGAGGACTCTTGAGAGTTCTTTGGACTGCAAGGAGATCAAACCAGTCAATCCTAAAGGAAATAAACCCTGAATATTCACTGAAAGAACTTACGCTAAAGCTCCAATACTTTGGGCCAACTGATGCAAAGAGCTGACTCACTGGAAAAGGCCCTGATGCTGAAAGATGGAATGCAAGTAGTGAAGGGGGCAACAGAGGACAAGATGTTTAGACGGCATCATCGACTCAATGGACATGAGTTTGTGCAAACTCTGGGAGATGGTGAAGGACAGGGAAGCCTGGTGTGCTGCAGTCCATGGGGTCACCAAGAGTCAGACATGACTGAGTGACTGAACAACAACTGGACCCTTCAACCAACAACTTCCCTTGAATCCTTTTACCAACAATTTCCTACCTTCCCACACTGCCCAACTTCTGGCAACCACCATTCAATTATCTAGTTCTATGAACTTGAGTATTTTAGACTCTCTATATAAGTGAGATCACACAGTATGGCCTTTGTCTGACTTAATTTCACTGAGCATAATGCCCTCTAGGTCCACCCATGTTGTCACAAATGGCAAGATTTCCTCCTTTCTTGTGGCTGAGTAATACACTCCATTGTATATGTACAGTTAGATATACAATACATATCAATTGTGTGTGTGTGTGTGTGTATATAGTCCATTCATCTGTACACAGACACACAGTCTGTTTCTACATCATGGCCATTATGAATAAAACTGCATTGAATGTGGGAATGCAGGTGTCTCTTTAAGATAATGATTTCACTTTCTTTCAGTATACATCCAGATGTGGGTTTGCTGAATATATGGTGGTTCTCTTTGTAATGTCTTGAGGAGTCTCCATCTCCATACTATTTTCAGTACTGGCTAAACCAATTTAGATTCCCACCAAGAGTGCATAAGTGTTCCCTCTCCCCACATTCTTTCCAACACCAATGATCTCATCTTTTTGACAATAGCCTTTCTGATAGGTATAAACTGATATCTAATTGTGGGTCTGATGTTCACTTCCCTGAAGATTAGTGATGTTGAACATTTTTTTTAACCTGTTGGCCATCTGTGTAACTTCTTTGGAAAAACGCCTATTGAGGTCCTCTGGCCATTTTTTTAATCAATTTGCTTGCTTTGTGCTATTGAACATATGTTTTAATATATTTTAGATATTAACTTCTTATCAGATAGACAGCTTGCAAATACTTTGTCCCATTCTACAGGCTACCTCACTTATAGATTCAACTAATATTTGACAAAGGAACTGAGAACTCTTGAGAGAGAAAAGAATCTCTTGAATAAACGGTTTTGGGTAAACTAGTAATACTGGTAAACACAGAATACTGAAACTGGAGCCTGACCCTACACCACTCACAAAGCTTTATGTGGAATATGTTAAAGGCTTAAACATAAGCCCTGAAATCTAAAACCCCCCTAGAAGAAAACATAGGAAACAAATCTCTTTGACATTAACCTTGGCAAAGATTATTTGGCATGACACCAAAAGCAAAAGGAAACACTCCAGATTACTAGGTGACAGTTTTAGAGAACAAGGGAATTTACACAGGAGGCCTGTCTTGGATTACCACAGGTGAGTAGACTTTTGCATATGTCCACTACAGTCTTAACAGTTTATGTAGAAGCCTTAACTGGGTTTGATCATATTCAATCCAAGTGGGTTTCCCCAGTGGCTTGGCGGTAAAGAATACACCTACAATTCAGGAGATGTAGGAAACATGGGATGGATCCCTGGATCAGGAAGATCCTCTGGAGGAGGGTATGGCACCCCACTTCAGTATTGTTGCCTAAAAATGCCACAGACAGAGGAGCCTGGTGGCCTGTAGTCCATAAGGTCACAAAGTGTTGGACACCTGAAGCAACTGAGAACGAGCACAGCCTCAACTGTACCTTACGCTCTTAAGGCTGTGTCCCTGAAACAATTCCTAGTGTGGAAATGGTGGGTGGAACATATAGTCCAAGGGAAGAGAGAAGGGAAGGAGATAATTGCATGGGTCCAGCTGGCAGGTGACCCTTCTATCATGTCCTCTCTATGACCTACTCCAACAAGAAAGCACTACATCAAACTAAAAAGTTTCAGCCAACAAGAGAAACAACCAACTAGATATTTTAATTAAAAAATTTCTAAAAAATGTATAAAATCTAGATCAAGACTCTAGCAAAATGATAATGGCTATAAGGAAAGAGGAATAAATAGAGATAGAACAATTTGAAGAAACAGCATGAAATTAAATGATACACAGATGAACATAACTTGGGATAACACCAAATAATATTCACAAAATTTGAAAATAAAATGCTATTAGTTTATTATTAAAGAATGAAATGATAATTATCTAAAGGGCTCAAAAAGTAGAAGGCAATGGTTAAAATATGTCAGGCTTCATAGGGAAATTGGGTACATATCTTCGACAACATTACTGAATACTATATATAAGTGAAACTAAAAGCTACACCCTCTACTCACAGTGATGCAAACTTCAACATACAGTGAAAACCTTTTTATCTTCCCACCCACTCTCCTTCACTTCTCAGCTCCTTTAAGAGAGGTTTAGCTTCCACATACATTCCCACACTCAAAACAGAAAAATATTTTAACTAGCTACCTAATTGAACTCAGTCCAGTCCAAATGTGTCAGGGGGAAAAAAAAAAAAAACAGCTTGTCACTAAAAGACTTCACTATGAGCAATTTTTTTCAAATTTGAACCAAACTGTAAATTAAAATAAAAATTCCAATGAGTTAAAATAAATGTGACTTTTCAAATGTGCCTCCATATTTTTCTTTTGGAAGACCCTCAGGTTTTCATAATTAACTGTATCTTAAGGAAAATAATTGCCAGTCTAGTATTTGCTACCTATGAACATTTTGGTCATGCAAATAACAAATACCTTTAAAAAATCCTCAGTATCTCATTCCTGGATACCATGAAGTTATGTACTTTAAGAAACCAAACTCAAATGCAACATGGTAATTGTATGACCAACCTAGGAAGATAACAGAAATTATGACAATTTACTCCAATAAAATAGCATGAAGCCTTCAGTCAATGAAAAACAATTATTCATATTACCGGGCTTCCCTGATAGCTCAGTTGGTAAAGAATCTGCCTGCAATGCGAGACCCCAGTTCAATTCCTGAGTCAGGAAGATCCACTGGAGAAGGGATAGGCTACCCACTCCACTATTCTTGGGCTTCCCTTGTGGCTTAGTTGGTAAAGAATCCACCTGCAATGTGGGAGACCTGGGTTCGATCCCTGGGTTGGGAAGATCCCCTGGAAAAGGGAAAGGCTACCCACTCCAGTATCCTGGCCTAGAGAATTCTATGGATTGTATAGTCCATGTGGTTGCAAAGAGTCGGGCACAACTGAATGACTTTCATTCACTTCCACATTCATATTACTGAACATGTGTAAATATTCTCTAAATAAATGAAACTTTATTTTTAGAAATTATTCCAGGTGCATTTGGTTCATTTATCATTTTTTTTCCAATAGACACTTTATTAGTTTAAGTGCTTCTAGAGAGAGATTATGACACAAAGGGATTTAAAATTAGGGGCTCTTTCTTATCTCATATAATATAAAATCTAAGGTAAGGTTATACAAGACTGGTTAATTCGAACTCTCAAAGACACCATGAAAAACCTAAATTTTATCCTGAATAGTGACATAACCTTTCATCATTACAAGATGCAGAACTTCCAAGCATTATATTTGGACAAAACATTCCATATAAGCTTTATCACTTTGTATGTTTGACTTCAGATGTGAGCAAATTATTCATAACATACCTCCCTCCCATCCACTGTACATTTTTCTCATGAATTATTAGCCAAATTTTATCACAGGCCATCTTTAAGTATAATTCAATTCAAAAGTCTAGTTCAAGATTAGGATTTAGCCATGATGAGTGACTAGAGTCAATTTCATCCCAGCTGAGTTTCTATTAAATAAGAATTAAATATTTAAATAAAAAGAACTACGTCTTCACCTAGGGTAACTCATAACTGTATAACATCTAATATTGATATATTTTAAAAATCACTATTTTAATCTCTTCTGAAAATTAAATAAAAATAATTCTGACATGGGTGCCCAAAGTTTTCATCCAGGATCTACCATTTCCAGTCACATGACCTTTGATAAGTTTTGATTCTTTCTCGAAACTGAATTTGCATGTCTGTAAAGTGAAAACACAATGGCCCTACATACTCTTTATATTTGAGGATAGAGCAGATAATGTATTTCAACTCAGTCTGCACATTCTTATTTGCGGTGTAACCCTGATTTCTGATTATTATTTAAGCTTTACTCCTATTAGCACTATCGATTTTCACTGCCAGTGAGGAAACAAGCTGGCAGCAGCAAAAGCAGTGAAGAGCAGGCAATTCAACAACATATATTCAGGCAGTGGAATATCATAGAAATTTTCTTCTTTATACCGCTGCAATTGCACTGATTTAAACCCTAGGATGTTTTATCATATAAGCACCCTGAGCAATAGCAGAACTTGTAGTGGTTGGGGTTGTTATCAGTAAATACACACAGATGGAAAAAGAGCAAAAGTACCAAATTTGAATAGTCAGTGTGCTATGTGCATCCTATGTACATAGAGGGAAGATGAATAGATTAATAAAAGCCAGTTGTGATTTCAAAGAAATTCTGCAGTATACCTGAAGAGACAACCATGGACGTGTATAACACTTATGAAACCACAAGAGTGTGGTGGAGTCAAGAAGATTTAGATTCATCTCCCAGCTCTGGCAAAGGAAGCCTATCTTTTTAACCTTGCACAGTGTATTTTTCATTTCTAAGTTTCAAGGATCTTTTTCCTATACATACTGCTCCCAAACTTGATTTCTTATTACTTATTCAAAATTAAGAAACCAACTTATTAATATAATAAAGCAACTTGGCTAAGACATACTATATGACCTGTCAAATGATGAGTTGTTTATAAGATTCTTTATAAGTTTTTAGCACTTTGGGGAAAAAGGAATATAAAATCTGAAGAAAATTGCACTACACATGAGCTTTCTAGTTTTCTATAATAAATAAAATTATACATTAAAGAGAAAATACAAACTATTATTAGTAATAAAACATAAATAGCTTGATCAAATTACATAGAATAAAATGCATCAGTCCAAACATGTTTTAGCTTTACTTCTGTTCTGTAACCAATGGAAATATACAGTCACATTTTATGGCACCTCAGTTCAGTTGCTCAGTCATGAACTGCAGCATGCCAAGCCTCTGTCTCCATCACCAACTCCTAGAGTTTACCCAAACTCATGTCCATTGAGTTGGTGATGCCATCCAACCGTCTCAGTCCTCTGTCATCCCCTTGTCCTCCTGCCTTCAATCTTTCTCAGCAACAGGGTCTTTTCAAATGAGTCAGCGCTTTGCATCAAGTGGCCAAAGTATTAGAGTTTCAGCTTCAACGTCAGTCCTTAATGAATAATCAGGACTGATCTCCCTTAGGATGGACTTGTTGGATCTCCTTGCAGTCCCAGGGATTCACAAGAGTCTTCTCCAACACCACAGTTCAAAATAATCAGTTCTTCTGTGCTCAACTTTCTTTATAGTTCAAATCTCACATCCATACATGACTACAAAAAAAACCATAGCCTTAACTAGATGGACCTTTGTGGGCAAAGTAATGTCTCTGCTTTTTAATATGCTATCTAGGTTGGTCATAACTTTCCCTCAAAGGAGTAAGCGTCTTTTAATTTCATGGCTGCAGCCACCATCTACAGTGATTTTTTGAGACCAAAAGATAAAGTCTGCCACTGTTTCTCCATCTATCTGCCATGAAGTGATGGGACAAGATGTCATGAACTTAGTTTTCTGAATGTTGAGCTTTAAGCCAACTTTTTCACTCACCTCTTTCACTTTCATCAACAGGCTCTTTAGGTTTTCTTCACTTTCTGCCATAAGGGTAGGGTCATGTGCATATCTGAGGTTACTGATATTTCTCCTGGAAATCTTGATTCCAGCATATGCTTCTTCCAGCCCAGTGTTTTTCATAATGTACTCTGCATATAAGTTAAATAAGCAGGGTGACAATATACAGTCTTGACATACTCCTTTTCCTATTTGGAACCAGTCTGTTGTTCCATGTCCAGTTCTAACTGTTGCTTCCTGACCTGCATACAGGTTTCTCAAGAGGTAGGTCAGGTGGTCTGGTATTCCCATCTCTTTCAGAATTCTCCACAGTTTGTTGTGATCCATACAGTCAAAGGCTTGGATATAGTCAATAAAGCAGAAATAGATGTTTTTCTGGAACTCTCTTGCATTTTTGATGATCCAGTGGATGTTGGCAATTTGATCTCTGGTTCCTCTGTCTTTTCCAAAACCAGCTTGAACATCTGGAAGTTCATGGTACACATATTGCTGAAGCCTGGCTTGGATAATTTTAAGCATTACTTTGCTAGCGTGTGAAATGAGTGTAATTGTGTGTAGTGTGAGCATTCTTTGGCATTGCCTTTCTTTGGGATTGGAATGAAAACTGACCTTTTTCCAGTCCTGTGGCCACTGCCGAGTTTTCCAAATTTGCTGGCATATTGAATGTAGCGAGTGTAGCACTTTCACAGAGTCATCTTTCAGTATTTGAAATAGATCAACTTGAATTCCATCACCTCCACTAGCTTTGCCCACTTGACTTCACATTCCAGAATGTCTGGCTCTATGCGAGTGATCGCACCTTCATGATTATCTGGGTAATGAAGATCTTTTTTATATACTTATTCTGTGTATTCTTGCCACCTCTTCTTAATATCTTCTGTTTCTGTTAGGTCCATATGATCTCTGTCCTTTATTGAGCCCATCTTTGCATGAAATATTCCCTTGGTATCTCTGAGTTTCTTGAAGAGATCTCTAGTCTTTCCTATTCTATTGTTTTCCTCTATTTCTTTGCACTGATCACTGAGGAAGGCTTTCTTATATCTCCTTGCTGTTCTCTAGAACTCCGCATTCAAATGGGTATAACTTTTCTTTTCTCCTTTGCTTTTCCCTTCTCTTCCTTTCACAGCTATTTGTAAGGCCTCCTCATAAACATATAAAATCTAATTATACAGTCTGCTTTAGTTTTTTTTAATGCATCGTTAAGTATAGAACTGAGATAACAACCATTTAATGTTACGATAACCCTGACACTTGGTTATATTAAAAAGTAACAGTGCAAGAACTGATCATATTAGCCCATTTGAACTTGTCAGCAACATGTGCAATTTAAAATTGTTATCCAAATAATGCCCCAATTGAAATTTTTTGATGTGGTTCAACTCTATTTAACTCTGTAAGAGCAAATCAAAGCATTCCAATTGATTTCTATTTAAAATTTCTGTTTATATCAAGCTAACAAAAGATCTTGATTAGAATAATCAAGATTATCAACCCAATACATTCTATGGTTTCAGGAACTATAGAATTTATGTTCATCACTTTTAACACATGATTGAAGGCCTGATTTATTTAATGTTCAGTTCAGTTCAGTTGCTCAGTCATGTCTGACTCTTTGCGACCCCATGAATCACAGCACACTAGGCCCCCCTGTCCATCACCAACTCCAGGAGTTCATCCAAACTCATGTGCATCAAGTCAGTGATACCGTCCAACCATTTCATTCTCTGTCGTCCCCTTGTCCTCCTGCTCCCAATTCCTCCCAGCATCAGGGTCTTTTCCAATGAGTCAACTCTTCTCATGAAGTGGCCAAAGTATTGGAGTTTCAGCTTTAGCATCAGTCCTTCCAATGAACACCCAGGACTGGTCTCCTTTAGGATGGACTGTTTGGATCTCCTTGCAGTCCAAGGGACTCTCAAGAGTCTTCTCCAACATCACAGTTCAAAAGCATCAATTCTTCAGCGCTCAGCATTCTTCACAGTCCAGCTCTCACATCCATACATAACCACTGGAAAAACCATAGCCTTGACTAGACGGACCCTTTTTGGCAAAGTAATATATCTGCTTTTTAAATTGTAACCCCATGGACTGTAGCCTACTACGCTCCTCTATCCATGGGATATTCCAGGCAAGAGTACTGGAGTGGGTTGCTATTTCCTTCTCCATTTTAATATGCGACCTATTGTTTTAATGTTACATTCATCTTTTTTCCCACCTTTGTCCACTAGTATATTACCTGAAACTATGTGTTTTAAAAGTTTCTCTTTAAAGGATTCTCCAACATGTTTGAAATCTGGAGATGAATATTTTAAGTAGCAAGGGAAAATAACTTGCACATAGTTAAGGAAAAGAAAGATGGCAAATAGAAGACACACAAAGTATATTTTATTTGTGGTTTGATACAAAAACTTTCAGTGAACAATTTTAATTACTTCATATTCTGACTCAAATATTCCAAATGTTATTTCTAAGAATATTTGATATATAACATATCCTTTCATCCACCTATGCTTGCAAAAAGCCCACAATATAGTTGAGGTAAAGACTACTGAACATAAAATTGATGCCTCTGAGGACTTCTAGTCAAATACTTTCAGGTTTCCATCCTTATATCCATTCTACTATTAAAGAAATATATCAAAATATATTATTAGAGACAAAAATATACATAGATTTTAATCATTTTTGAAAGCAGCCTTAATGTAAAACAAGTAAGAAAAAGCAGAAATATAGTAACAAATATGGATGCATACTCCTAATAAAGGGTATACAAAACAAAACTACATAACAATTTCTATAAAGAGGTGACAAAGACTATGAAATTCAAATTACTAATCAAAGTAGCTGGCATAATATGATTACATAGAATTTTGAGGAAAGCAGCATTAATGAGAATAATGAGAAACCATAAGAAATAAAATAAACAGAGAGAACTTAGATCATATATGTTGTATGTTCTAATAATCATTAAAAATGGTTACCGGATTATTGAGACAGTTCAGTTTTCAATGAACTGAAAGTCTATGAAAGAGCCCCACATGTTGACAGGCAATTTTAAAGGCAGTATAAGTATTCTATAGAACTCTGGGAGAGCACAGTGTGACACCCAAGTCAGTCTGGTGCAAAGGGTCACAGAAGTTTCCTAAAGTCAGTGTATTTTAAGTAGAGGAAAATAAAATAGTTGAATTTAAAGAAAAGGAGAATAGTCCATGGAGATGTGCAGAGGAACAACTTGGGTAAAGCCTTGGAGAGATGGGAAAGAAAGCATGAGGCACTTAGGCCCTTTAAAGCACAGCCGTAGTATCTGCTGCAAATGGTGAAAACAGAGGAGAGAAGTGACACGGAATCAAAAAGAGACTGAACAGACAAATAATCCAGTTATTCTGAATTTGAGGGTTTTTTCTGAGAAAATTTAAAAAATTGAATATATTTACACAAGAAGGACAAGTCTCAATATGGTCTAGAAAGAATTCTCTGGTTGCACAGTGTAGCACAGGAACTAGAAGACAAGAAGAAAGAAGCAGAGTTATATAAAAGCCACATAAGAGATTAAGATAATCTAAAGTATAAATGAACCTTTTAACTCTGGGTTTGACATTTGAAAATGAAGTTAAGAAAAACACAAATTTCAATCTCTCATGGAAACAAAATGCTCACATTCATAATTACAAGTGTTTCAAGTTTTTATCAGTTGAGTTGCATAATGGCATAGCTGTGTCTAAGAAAGCACTTTCTCATTTACAGAGATGCTTGACACATTACTTCCTGATAAATCTTGGTGTGTCTATAATATCTTGGTAGGTTTTCCATCTCCTCGATTTGTTAGCACATGAAAATATAGGGAAAATGTATTTACAAAGTGTATTAGTCAATCACAGTATAAAACATAAAGGGAGTAGAATAAGATATTTATAACATTAAAAGTTCATTGATTTATGAAAATACTGGCACAATAAAGTACTTAGAAAAAACTGTGCTGATAAGTTTTGTATGATGGAAATTATATATGCATATATGTGTACATATATATGAATAACAATATAATGCTCTGGAATTCCATGATTCATATCTTTATGGGGTAAGATTTATTGAATGAATGTCAGTGTACATTATTATGAAAATAGCATAACTAAGAAAAGATACTCATAAACCTAACAGTACTCTAGAATAAAGCTAAATCAATATTGACATTGAGATCAAGATATATTAATAATGAAGAAGCAAGTCAAGACAACAAAATAAATAATTCAGAGAACACTAAGGTAATTTTTATACCAGATCCTAACTTAAAAAATATATATTTAATTGCTATTTAACAACCAGTACAATTTGACACCTAATCTTACAAATGATCTTAGGAAGTACAGACCAAGTCATTCTAGAAGATATATTTTAAATAAAGGTAAAATGAAATTATATAGAAGGCAATATCTCATATACATCTGCTTTTCTTCATTTTCACTTTCATTACCCTAATGGAAGCTGAAGTTGAATGGTTCTCTGAAGACCAATGAGACCTTCTAGAACTAACACTAAAAAACTAACCAACTAACTAAAAGGCTAACTAAAAAAACAACAAAAAAAAATTGTCCTTTTCATCATAGGGAACTGGAATGCAAAAATAGGAAGCCAAGAGATACCTGAGATAACAGGCAAGTTTGACCATGGAGTACAAACGAGGCAGAACAAAGGCTAATAGCGTTTTGCCAAAAGAATGCACTGGTCATAGCAAACAACCTCTTTCAATGACACGAGATGACTCTACACGTGGAAATCACCAGATAATCAATACTGAAATCAGATTGATTATAGCCTTTGTAGCTGAATATAAAGAAGCTCCATACAGTCAGCAAAAACAAGACTGGGAGCTGATTGCGGCTCAGATTATGAACTCATTGCAAAATTCAGACTTAAATTGAAGAACACAGGGAAAACCACTAGGCCATTCAAGTATGACCTAAATCAAAATCCTCATGATTATACAGTGGAAGTGACAAATAGATTCAAGAGATTAGATCTAATAGAGTGCCTGAAGAACTATGGATAGAGTTTCATAACACTGCATGGGAGGCAGTGATCGAACTATCCCCAAGAAAAAGAAATGCAAAAAGGTAAGATGGTTGTCTGAGGAGGCCTTGCAAATAGCAGAAAAAAAAAAAGAGAGAGAGAGAGAAAGAGAGAAGCAAAAGGCAAAGGAGAAAAGGAAAAACATATCCATCCGAATGCAGTGTTCCAGAGAACAGCAAGGAGAGATAAGAAAGCCTTCCTAAGTGATTAATACAAAGAAACAGAGGAAAATAACAGAATGGGAAAGACTAGAGATTTCTTCCAAAAAACTGGAGATACCAAGGGAACAATTCATGTAAAGATGAGCACAATAAAGGACAGATACAGTATGGGCCTAACAATTAAGAAGAGGTGACAAAATTACACACAAGAACTATATAAAAAGATTTTAATGACCCATATATCCATGATGGGGCGATCACTCATTTACAGCCAGACATACTAGAGTGTGAAGTCAAGTGAGCCTTAGGAATCATTCAGTTCAGTTCAGTCCCTCAGTCGTGTCCGACTCTTTGGACCCCATTAATCACAGCACGCCAGGCCTCCCTGTCCATCACCAACTCCCAGAGTTCACTCAGATTCATGTCCATCAAGTCAGTGATGCCATCCAGCCATCTCATCCTCGGTCATCCCTTTCTCTTCCTGCCCCCAATCCCTCCCAGCATCAGAATCTTTCCCAATGAGTCAACTCTTTGCACGAGGTGGCCAAAGTACTGGAGTTTCAGCTTCAGCATCATTCCTTCCAAAGAAATCCCAGGGCTGATCTCCTTCAGAATGGACTGGTTGGATCTCCTTGCAGTTCAAGGGACTCTCAAGAGTCTTCTCAAACACCACAGTTCAAAAGCATCAATTCTCTACAAACAAAGCTAGTGGAAGTGATGGAATTCCAGCTGAGCTATTTCACATCCTAAAACATGATGCTGTTAAAATGCTACACTCATTACACAAGAAAATTTGGAAAACTCAGCAGTGACCACAGGACTGGAAGTCAGTTTTCATTCCATTCCCAAAGAAAGGCAATACCAAAGAATGTTCAAACTACTGCACAATTGCACTCATCTCACACGCTAGCAAAGTAATACTTAAAATGCTTTAAGACAGTCTTCAACAGTATGTGAACTAAGAACTTCCAGATGTACAAGCTGGATTTAGAAAAGGCAGAGGAACCAGAGGTCAAATTACCAACATTCACAGGATCATAGAAAAAGCTAAAGAATTCCAGAAAAACATCTACTTTTGCTTCACTGACTATGCTAAAGCCTTTTATATAAATTAGAAGAAATTGTGTAAATTCTTAAAGAGATGGGAATACCAGACCACCTGACTTGCCTCCTGAGAAATCTGTATGCAGGTAAATAAGTAACAGTTAGAACCGTACATGGAACAATGGACTGATTCCAAATTGGGAAAGGAGTATGTCAAGGCTGTTTGTTGTCACCCTGCTTATTTAATTTATATGCAGAGCACATCATGCAAAATGCTGGGTTGGATGAAGCACAAGCTTTAATCAAGATTGCTGGGAGAAACATCAATAACCTCAGATATGCAGATGACACCATCCTTATGGCAGAAAGCAAAGAGGAACTAAACAGCCTCTTGGTGAAGGTGAAATAAGAGAATGGAAAAGCTAGCTTAACACTCAACACTGAAAAAATGAAGATCATGGCATCTGGTCCCATCACTTCATGGCAAATAGATGGGGAAACAATGGAAACTGACAGACTATTTTCTTGGG
Organism: Procapra przewalskii; assembly: GCA_006410515.1. Taxonomy (NCBI): domain Eukaryota; kingdom Metazoa; phylum Chordata; class Mammalia; order Artiodactyla; family Bovidae; genus Procapra; species Procapra przewalskii. The sequence goes on from SJYF01000210.1 coordinate 4,447,718, forward strand.
CTTCAAAATCACTGTAGATGGTGACTGCAGCCATGAAATTAAAAGACGCTTGCTCCTTGGAAGAAGAGAAATGACAAACCTCCGTCAGTTGCTCAGTCATGCCTGACTCTTTGCAACCCCGTGAATTGGAGCATGCCAGGCCTCCCTGTCCATCACCAACTCCAGGAGTTCACCCAGACTCTTGTCCATAGAGTTGGTGATGCCATCCAGCCATCTCATCCCCTGTCGTCCCCTTCTCCTCCTGCCCCCAATCCCTCCCAGCATCAGAGTCTTTTCCAATGAGTCAACTCTTTTCATGAGATGGCCAAAGTACTGGAGTTTCAGCTTTAGCATCATTCCTTCCAAAGAACACCCAGGACTGATCTCGTTTAGAATGGACTGGTTGGATTTCCTTGCAGTCCAAGGGACTCTCAAGAGTCTTCTCAAACACCACAGTTCAAAAGCATCAATTCTTCGGCACTCAGCTTTCTTCACAGTCCAATTTTCACATCCATATATGACCACTGGGAAAACCATACCCTTGACAAACCTAGACAGCATATTAAAAAGCAAAGGCATCACTTTCCTGACAAAGGTCAGTATAGTCAAAGCTATGGTTTTTCCAGTAGTCATGTATGGATGTGAGAGCTGGACAATAAAAAAGGCTGAGGGACAAAGAAATTATGCTTTTGGACAGTGGTGCTGGAGAGGATTCTTGAGAGTCCCTTGGACATCAAAGTAATCAAACCAGACAACACTACAGGAAATAAGTCCTGAATATTCACTCCGAGGACTGATGCTCAAGCTCCAATACGTAAGCCACCTGATGCAAAGAGCTGACTCACTGGAAAAGATCCTGATGCTGGGAAAAATTAAAGCCTGGGGCAGACAGAAGACGAGATGGATGTGATTTTGAGCAATCTCTGGGAGATGGCTGGAGAAGCCTGGCATGTTGCAGTCCATAGGGTCGCAGAGTCACATCCGAGTGAGTGACTAAACAACAAGCCTCATGGAGGCCACCATTTTCCCTCACACAGATACCTCAAACTTCTATTAAATATTTCTACCACTATCTTAAGGATAAAATCCAAACTGCTAAAAACAATTTGTAAAGCCCTTCAAAATATTGTATATGCTTTACAAAGTCTCCATTTTATTTTTGCTTTTTCTTTTGTACCAGTACTGCTTTATTGGAGTATAACACATACACAATAAAGCACATATATTGGAGGTGAACAATTTGATCAGTTCTGCAATATGTATACTAGCTTAAAATCATAACCATACTAAATACAGTGACGATATCTTCATTCCCAAATTTTCCCTGTTCCTCTCCCTATCACCCTACCTCATGAAATATGATACAGTTACTGATCTGTTTTCTGTCAATATAAATGAGTTTGCAGTGCTTAGACTTTTAATAATGGAATCATATAATAATTACTATTTTTATCCTGCTTCTTTCACTTAACCTAGATAACTTTGAGATTCAGCCATGTGGTTAATTTATCAGTGGTTTATTTTTACTGCTGAGTACTAATGTATGAAAGTACCATAATATGTTTATGCATTCACCTGTTTATGTATATTTAGACTGTTCCCCATTTTAGCTATTATGAATAAAGCTTCTATAAATATTTGTTTAAAAGGCTTTGTGCAGGTGTACATTTTTATTTTTGTTTAGTAAATAACTAGGAGTGGAAAAGCTGTGTTCCCTGGTAGATGCATATTTAACACTTTAAGAAAGTGTCAAGTTGTTTTCCAAGATTGCTGGACCATTTTACAGTTCAACCAATTATTACTTCAGTTGCTCCCCATATGCTTCCCAGGCACTTCAGCCAAAAATCATAGAAAAGGTTAAATGTACAGTAAAGCGGTTTGTTTTTGTTTGTTTGTTTTTTCCCAAAACTCAGCTGAAACTAGGTTTTAATAACCAATTATGATAAAAATTAATATATTTTTACTTAAACAGTGAGATGAGCAGTTATTCAACATTTCAATTACATTTAAATAAATCAATTCCAAATAAAATCTCAGCAAATGCAGCTTCACTCAGAATATATTTGAGTTTCACATATTTAGGCACCACAATTTTTTTTCTTATCCTGGCTGCAAGCCCTTGGAGGCACAGCAGACCTCTCTGAGTCATTTTCATACTAAAAGGAGGGTTCCTAGATATTTAGTTGTTATCCTTTTAACAGTGAGACATCCTTCAGGATCATTCCCTTGAAATTTTTATCCAAGCATTGCTACCCTATTATTCATATGCTTTGCTGAATATGGTGCTCCTCAATTGTAACACAATCTCCTTAAGCTACACTCCAGGAAGTTAGGTATAGACTTTTTTACGTACTCCCAAATGTAGGAGCTCCTGTCACCATCTCACTGGAATAAATCTGGCAAAACATTGCAAGGATAACCCTATTGCCTTTCTTTTCCTATACATTGTGTTCTCCTTCCAGCTCATTGACCTTAGCACTAGTTCATCTGCTATAATTTAAATGTTTTTGTTTTTCTTCATATCTGTAATTTTTTTCCTGCATGGTGGTAATTAAATATTATCACTCAAAAAAGACTACTGACTCAGGTGACTACTTTCTTTTACACACTAAAGGAAAGACTGAAAATAAAAATTCATTATTTAAATTTCAAAATATTATTCCACTGCAGTTCTAAAGGATACATATACTTCTACAAGATTTCTAGACCCAGTTATCTACTGTAAATAACAACAAGTATATGTGTAGCTAATTTCCAGAAAAAATTAGCTAATTACTTGCATACCTACCCCAAAGGTCAAGCCTCCATCCTGTGGAAAGAACTTTGCGGAATCTGAGCAATGATGAGTAAACAAACGCCTTTCCTTAAACCAAAGCTTGCATGAACTGGCACCCCGGCTAAAATCTCCTGCCATGTGCTTCTCCTTCCCGCTCCTCTGTTTATGTTTGGAAAAGGCAGTGGTAGCTGGGCTCTTCTGAGACTACAAAAGCCCCCCTTTCTCTTCCCTACTTCCCAAGTTCTCGCTAGCTTAGCTGAATGTCCACATTACATGTAGGAATTTATTTACTGTGAAATTTTGGTTTTTTTACAAACAAAATTAAAAGAAGGAAGCTTCCACTCCCTCTAGCAGTTACCTGAATCCTTTTCAGAGTAAGCAGTATTCTTCCTGGTCTGGCTCTGGAGTCAGGTCTCTGCTAATATATCAGTCTGTTCAGTCGTGTCCCAGGTGACCTGTGCTTGATTTGTTCTTAGGTCTCAGAGAAAGTGTTCAGTTATTTGAAGCAGAGTTGAGATGAACTGCCTCAGCTATTCTAAAACATTTGCTCACTATCCTATCCTTTCACTTATCACGTTGTATCTACCCTCTCAAATTCACTCTTATAATTGTCCAGGAGTATTTCCAAGATCAATAATGATTTCTAAGACTTCATCTTATCTGTGCACAACATTTTTTTTCACAGGGTGACAGCTATTGCTTGAAGATAATCTGACTTTGTAATTCTGATCTATTCTGACCCTGGTATAGATATAGACCTCATGTCCATTCTTAGAATTTCGGCCACAGGTCACAGATTATAGGTGTAAACTTCACACTGCCTTCATAATGCAGCTATTAAACAAACAACAGTACAAACAAACCTACATTTATTTTCCTGAACACTCAGTTTCTAACTCTTGAATACATGTGTATTCAGCCTGAGAGCAGCACAGTAATAGCCTAGCTATTTTATTTTTTAATTAATTTATTTATTGTTTTTAATACTTTCTTCTATGTTACAATACTGTATTGGTTTTGCCATACATTGACATGAATCAGCCACAGGTGTACACGATCTCCCAATGCCGAAGCCCCCTCCCACCTCCCACCCCATTTCATCTCCCTGGATCATCCCGTGCACCAGCCCCAAGCATCCTGTATCCTGTATTGAACACAGACTGGCACTTCATTTCTTATATGATAGTATACATATTTCAACGCCATTCTCCCAAATCATCCCACACATTCAAGTCAAATACACTTACAAATACATTTTGGGATTAAACTAATAAGATGATTGGGGTGGATGTGTTTGTGTGTGTGTGTGCACACTCAGTCATGTCTAACTCTTTGTGACTCCATGGACTGTAGCCCACCAGGCTTCTCTGTCCATGGAATTCTTCAGAGAATACTGGAGTGGCTTGCCACACCCTCTTCCAGGGGATCTTCCTGACCCAGGGGTCAAACCCACATCTCTTATATCTCTTGCATTGGCAGACAGTGGCTTTATCATTGGCATCACCTGGAAAGGCCTAATAAGATGATAATAAATTTTACTTATAATTATTCAGGAATCTTCTGTTTTTAGTTATGTCATTGATGGATGAATTACAGAAAACTCACACATGAGGAGTTTCACTATATCATGTAGTATTTACTACTTTCAGTGAGGTAGGTATTATCTTTGTTACAGAGACAGAAAAATTAAAACTTAGCTAAGTCAACTATGTTTTCTACAGTTACCCACTGAATCCGTGGGTAGAACCTAGAGGTCTGTCAACTGTACCCAAAGCTTCTTTTTTGGTCAGGTTCTAGTTATTATGATTTAGATGAGAAACACATGGTCCTGCTCCTTTTGGAAATTAGGAGGATTTTAAATCTATGGTTCAGAAAATTAGAATTCTCTAGAATTCTCTTGAGCAAGATGTGCTAACCATCCTGTGCTCAAATTCCTGCTTCAGAAGATAAGCTGGCAGAAAAACATAATATTTAAATGACCTTCCAACTGGACATTCCAAGATTTTATCCACTTTAGCAAAAGGAGAAGATCAGCAAGTGACAGTGACGTGGGAAGACATTTTATTCTTCATATTTTCATCAAACGGCATTTTCAAACTAGGTTATGAGGAAGAGGAACAGAAATGAAAGGATAATTATTAAAAAGAGATCAAAGAAACATGACTGCTAATATGGTATGAACACTGTCATACAGTATAAATGTGTAAATAGAGGGGAAATGTGAGAGTTAAATGGAAGACAGTCAGAAAGAAATAGGCTTCTCTCTTGTTTCAAAAACCAGGGAAGAAGACAGTCACATGAAGGCTACCGCTGCTAGAGTGAAATTTCAATATATATATTTTTTAACTGGGGGTGAGGAAAGGCATAGGGCAGAAAATACAAAACTCTAATTTGGGGAAGGAGAGAAAGTCAGAGAAAAAATGTAGGAAAATATTAGCAATGGAAATCAGAATGAAAAAATCTTCAGTCAGAAATCAGGAAGCATAGGAAAAGCAGCAAAGTTTTATGAGCTATGATCTTGGTATTTTAACAATATGTGGGAGGCAATAGTTTGCATAAACTATATACCATGAAGTAAGGAAGATATTAAAAAGCAGAGACATTACTTTGCCAACAAAGGTCTGTCTAGTCAAAGCTATGGTTTTTCCAGTAGTCATGACTGGATGTGAGACTTGGACTATGAAGAAAGCTGAGCACCAAAGAACAGATGTTTTTGAACTGTGGTGTTGGAGAAGACTCTTGGACTGCAAGATCATCAAATCAGTCAATCCTAAAGGAAATCAGTCCTGAATATTCACTGGAAGGACTGATACTGAAACTGAAACTCCAATATTTTGGTCACCCGATGAGAAGAACTGACCCAATGGAAAAGACCCTGATGCTGGGAAAGATTGAAGATGGGAGGAGAAGGGGACGACAGATGATGAGATGGTTGGGTGGCATCACCCATGCAATGGACATGAGTTTGAGCAAGCTCCAGAAGTTGGTGATGGACAGGGAAGCCTGGCATGCTGCAGTCTATGGGGTCGCAGAGTCGGACACCACTGAATGATTGAACTGAACTGAAGGAAGACATGGAGGTCATAGACAGTTTTTAAAAGTGAGATATTTAACAACGGGGGATTTCTTAAGCGCAGAGGTGAATGGTCATGTAAAATACTGTATACAATGTGGTTCTACATTTTAAACTAAGAACTCGTTTCTTAGAGCTGCTTGTTTACTGCATGCTAAGAGAAAAGTCAAAGGAAAGGAAACTTTCAAAAGTGCTCTGTAGGTTTTATGATTATGTATAAAATATAGTTAACTAAAGTTCTTATTGCTTCTTGATTTTTTTCAAAGGCATGATAGAAAATGAAAAAGACAACTGCAAAAGGAAGAGCACAGAACTATTTTCTCAATAAAAAATAAAATATCCAAGATACTGAAATGAAGAATTTATTGGCCTTCCCATAAGCATTCAGCATCTGTTAGTGAAGACTTGCCATAAAATCCCAAAGCACACAATACTAACAATGCCAAAATATTTTATTTTTTTTAATATGTAATGCAGAGATTTTCTGATTTTGTTCCCCAAATTCCCACGACTGCAGTCCCTGAAGTGAAGGTCAATAGAAGAGAGTAATGTTATCTGTGTCTAAGAAAATCCTTGTGGGTACTATGGCACTATTTCAGATTTCAAGTTTTTCCCTATATACATGAAAAATGTACAAATCTGTGTGTATATATGCATACACCAAGCAGTTTTATTTTTACTGAACATGAAAATGTACATGTTCAGAGATACATATAGGAGAAATATAAAGCCTCACTTTTCAAAGGTCTCCCTCAAATGGATTAAAATATAAGAACATATTTTGGACTTCAAACTGTTATTAACATTCAAATGAACTTGATTACATTTTCTATTTGAACTATATACCCTTAACAAAGACAACTGGCTTCTCATTTCAGTTCAGTCACTCAGTTGTGTCTGACTCTTTGTGACCCTGTGGATTGAAGCATGCCAGGCTTCCTTGTCCATTACCAACTCCTAGGGGCTTGCTCAAACTCATGTCCATTGGTGTAGAGATGTCATCCAACCATCTCATCCTCTGTCGTCCCCTTCTCCTCCCATCTTCCATCTTTCCCAGCATCAGTGTATTTTCCATTGAGTCAGTTCTTCACATCAGGTTACCAAAGTATTGGAGTTTCAGTTTCAGCATCAGTCCTTCCAATGAATATTCAGGACTGATTTCCTTTAGGATTGACTGATTTGATCTCCTTGCAGTCCAAGAGTCTTCTCCAGCACCACGGTTCAAAAGAATGGAGTATTACTCAGCCCTTAAAAAAATAAATTTGACTCAGTTCTAATGAGATGGATGAAACTGGAGCCGATTATACAGAGTGAAGTAAGCCAGAAAGAAAAACACCAAT
>SJYF01000210.1:4487735-4501411 GCA_006410515.1 Procapra przewalskii
TGGTTACACTCACCCAGTGAAATCTAGAAGCTCCTAGACAGAATAAAAAGTATTGAACTAAAAGAAGAAAAAGCTAATATTGAAATGCTTGTGGTTTCAAGAGATACATATAAAAATCAATGGGACTAGAAAATAAAAAGATGCAAAAGAAAAAAGTCACAGGCAAAAATGAATCAAAATCACACCAGAATAGAAAACTTACTATGTAAATAAAGAAAAATATCACATCAGAATTACAAAAGACAAAGACAGACATCATATACTTCTAAAGGAACAACAGGGCAGAATGATATAACCATCATAATCATATATGCAACTAACATTCAGCCTCAAAATATATAAAGCAACAGCTTGCATGGAGGAGAGATTTTTGTTACATTATTTCTTGTCTTTTTTCTCTACAGCCCATAGGTTCAGAGAGTCAAACACAACCAAACATGCTTATGTTTACTTTGTTACTTTCTAATTTTTCTTTTCTTTCTTTTAAAAGTACATGTTATTATTTAAATTTCTTTGAAGTTATAGAGTAGGATGGTAACAAATAAAGTATTCTCTTCATTTCTCTGAGCTTAGCTAGCAAAGTAATGCTCAAAATTCTCCAAGCCAGGTTTCAACAGTACATGAACCATGAACTTCCAGATGTTCAAGCTAGATTTATAAAAGGCAGAGGAACCTGAGATCAAATTGCCAAATTCTGCTAGATCTTAGAAAAAGAAAGAGTTCAGAAAAAATATCTACTTTTGCTTTATTGACTACCCTAAAGCCTTTGACTCTGAGGATCACAGCAAACTGGAAAATTCTTCAAGAGATGGGAGTATCAGACCACCTGACCTGCCTCCTGAGAAATCTGTATGCAGGTCAAGAAGCAACTGGATCAAGAAGTTAGAACTGGACATGGAAAACAGACTGGTTCCAAATTGTGAAAGTATTATGTCAAGGCTGTATATTTTCACCCTGCTTATTTAACTTATATGTAGAGTATGAAATGCCATGCTGGATGAAGAAATACCAGGCTAGATGAAGCTCAAGCTGGAATCAAGATTGCCAGGAGAACTATCAATAACCTCAGATATGCAGATGACATCACCCTTATGGCAGAAAGTGAAGAACTAAAGAGACTCTTGATGAATGTGAAAAAGCAAAGTGAAAAAGTTGGCTTAAAACTCAGAAGTCAGAAAACTAAGATTATGGCAGCCAATCCCATCACCTCATGGCAAATAGATGGGGAAACAATGGAAACAGTGACAGACTTTATTTTGGGGGGCTCCAAAATCACTGCAGATAGCGACTTCAGCCATGAAATTAAAAGACACTTGTTCTTTGGAAGAAAAGCTATGATCAACCTAGAGAGTATATTAAAAAGCAGAGACATTACTTTGCCAACAAAGGTCTATTTGGTCAAAGCTATGTTTTTCCAGTAGCCATGTATGGATGTGAGAATTAGACTATAAAGAAAGATGAGTGCTAAAGAATTGATGTTTTTGACCTGTGGTGTTGGAGAAGATTCTTGAGAAGATTCTTGGACCGCAAGAAGATCCAACCAGTCCGTTCTAAAGGAAATCAGTCCTGAATATTCACTGGAAGGACTGATGGCTCAAGTTGAAACTCCAATACTTGGCCACCTGATGTGAAGAACCAACTCACTAGAAGAGACCCTGAGGCTGGGAAAGGTTGAAGGTGGGAGAAGAAGGGGACAACAGAGGATGAGATGGTTGGATGGCATCACCAACACGATGCACGTCAGTTCTGGGAGTTGGTGATGGACACGGAAACCTGGAATGCTGCAGTCCATGGGGTCACAAAGAGTTGGACATGACTGACGACTGAACTGAACTGAGATGCAGCATTTTGGCACTTTATTATATAGGATTTTTTTTTGTATCCATTCTTTTTCCATGTACTTTTTGTGACTATGGGAAGACTTCAGAGCATTGTAAATGCCAGTTTCTTTTTAAAGGTACACTACCAGTAGGTAATCAGAGAAGGCAAATAGCACCCCACTCCAGTACTCTTGCCTGGAAAATCCCATGGACAGAGGAGCCTGGTAGGCTGCAGTCCATGGGGGTCGCTGAGAGTTGGACACAACTCAGTGACTTCACTTTCATGCACTGGAGAAGGAAATGGCAACCCATTCAAGTGTTCTTGCCTGGAGAGTCCTAGGGACGGCTGAGCCTGGTGGGCTGCCGTGTATGGGGTCACACAGTCAGACATAACTGAAGCGACTTAGCAGTAGCAGCAGCAACACCCACATTTGAGATGTCAATTTTTCATTAATGTGATACTTTGAACTATTCTCAGAATGTTTCTTAAACATATGATTCTTAAGATGAAAAGAATAAAGATAAATTAAAAACTTGGAATCAGATAATCCAAAAGAAGGGACTGATTTTTCAATCACCTTCTTCATGTCTTGCTTTTAAACATGAACAGCTAAGATTGCCTGTAATACATACAAGAATAGAAAAGTGGTGTCTTTAAATGCATGTTGTGCAGCAGGCCTGCTGAATAGGAACTGCATTTTATAGCAGAAAGATAGAGAACTTTCTGACATGACCAACAGACTAAGCAAGTACAACTGCCAGATCTGAAATGACTACTGTCTTTTAGTGGCCATATTACCTTGAGTTAGTCACTGAGGTTCTCAAAGGTTCAGCCTCATCATAACAATGATTATAATATCAATACTTCCCACCTCCAAGTTGTTTTCACGATTAATTAATCCACATACAACATTTATTTGAGTATTTGGCAGAGGGTACTGGTCAATAAGCAATAATCACTTTTACCACCAATATCAGTACAAATAAATCTATACACACTCTAAACTCACAGTAATTTCTTATATTTTAGAATTTCCTGAGTGGCCTTATTTGTTCTATATTTATAAGCAGGAGGATAGTTGTGTAGATTGTGGACAAAATGCCACAAGACTACCCTCCTGCCTATAGAGTCAGTATTCACTATGCCAATAGCCACATGTGGCTAATTAAATTTAAATTAATGAAGTTACATAAAATTTAAAATTCTTCTTTTCAGTTATACTTACATTTCATGTGCTCAGTATTCATGTAAGATAAATGATTACCACATTGAATTGTCACAAAAAGTTTTCATGATAGAGGAAGATACAACTTTAAGCTGAGTCAATCACATTCTCTCTCATAGGAGACCAAGTTTGGAGTGAATAGGGAGTCTGGAAGCAGTTAGGCACAAGTGTCATTTTTTACTAACACCTTAAATTGGTGTCAATCAGTTACCTAAAGTTTTCAATGTTCCCTAATAAGTAATAAAGCAAAGAAACTCTACCTAGTTGGAAAGGTCTTGTCCCAATGAGTTGCCTTGCTTTTACTTTTTCTTACAAAGATTTTCAAGTAAAAAAAAAAAAATCCAATTTTTATTTTTTTTATTTTTATTTATTTATTTATTTATTTTTTAATTTTTTTATTTATTTATTTTTTTTTTACATGATAGTATACATGTTTTTATGCCATTCTCCCAAACCAACCCACCCTCTCCCTCTCCCTCAGAGTCCAAAAGTCCGTTCTATACCTCTGTGTCTCTTCTGTTAAGTTGTATCTGAATTATTTTATAACTTCTGAGATTAACAGCATGCTTAGGTAACCCTATCCATTTCCACAGGTATAAAATTTCTCCTAGAACTTGTATAGGTTCATGTTGTTTATGTTCATCTTATACCCATAGGATTAATCTCCCAAAGTGGCACTGCTAAGTGTGTGTTGATTTTATTGTTTTAAGATACAAATAATGGTAAATAATTTAAGCCATGCAAAAAGCTAGAAAATGGCAATTAAGTTCCCTAACACCCTGATCCACTGTCTCGCAGTTCCCTTTCCTAGAGGGAAACACATTTATCAGTTCTGTGTGGTTACTTCCAGAGATAATTATCTCCTTTTATGGTAGAGAGTTTAGATTTCTAATCAACTTCTAATTTATTCTGTTTAGGGGAGAATTGTGTTTTTTTTTTTCAAATAGCCGATTATCTCAACTTCAGTTACCTATAGAATTCATTATTTCCCTAAGGATTTATAGATAACAGCATTTTCATACTCCAACTTCCTATTTATGTGTTAGCCATTCTTAACATTCTCTTGCATACTGCTGACCTACTCCATTTTCTATTCTCACATTGTCTGTCAAATATTTTTAAAATTATATGTGGAAAAATAGTGTAAGTAAGAATTAAAGAGAGATTTACCAGGGAAACTAACTTTAAATAACATTTGGTTTCAGGGCAAGGAAAAGCTCCTCAGAGTTTTTCCTTTACAATCTCATTGTGTCCAGAGGATCTCTGAATCGAATTTGTAAGATCCATTTAATATTCATTGGAAATTGATTTAGGATTTGTTTGAAGTTGTGAATTTAACTCAGATGACCATTGTATCTACTACTGTGGGCAGGAATCTCTTAGAAGAAATGGAGTAGCCATTGCAGTCAACAAGAGAGTCCAAAATGCAGTACTTGGATGCAATCTCAAAAACGACTGAATGAACCCTGTTCATTTCCAAGGCAAACCATTCAATGTCACGGTAATCCAAGTCTATGTCCCGACCAGTAATGCGGAAAAAGCTGAAGTTGAATGGTTCTGTGAAGACCTACAAGACCTTCTAAAACTAACACCCCAAAAAAGATATCATTTTCATCATAGGGGACTGGAATGCAAAAGTAGGAAGTCAAGAAACACCTGGAGTAACAGGCAAATTTAGCCTTGGAATGCGGAAGGAAGCAGGGAAAAGACTAAGAAAGTTTTGCCAAGAAAATGCACTGGTCATAGCAAACACCCTCTTCCAACAACACAAGAGAAGGCTCTACACATGGACATCACCAGATGGTCAACATTGAAATCAGATTGATTATATTCTTTGCAGCCAAAGATGGAGAAGCTTACACAGTCAGTAAAAACAAGACTGGGAGCTGACTGTGGCTCAGATCATGAACTCCTTATTGCCAAATTCAGATTTAAATTGAAGAAAGTGGGGAAAACCATTAGACCATTCAGGTATGACTTAAATCAAATCCCTTATGACTATACAGTGGATGTGAGAAATAGATTTAAGGGACTAGATTTGATAGACAGAGTGCCTGATGAACTATGGATGGAGGTTCGTGACACTGTACAGGAGACAGGAATCAAGACCATCCCCAAGAAAAACAGATGCAAAAAAGCAAAATGGTTTTCTGAGGTGGCCTTACAAATAGCTGTGAAAAGAAGAGAAGTGAAAAGCAAAGGAGAAAAGGAAAGATAAACCCATTTGAATGCATAGTCCCAAAGAATGGCAAGGAGAGATAAGGAAGTCTTCCTCAGTGATCAATGCAAAGAAATAGAGGAAACAATAGAATGGGAAAGACTAGAGATCTCTGCAAGAAAATCAGAGATACCGAAGGAACATTTCATGCAAAGATGGGCTCAATAAAGGACAGATATGGTATGGACCTAGCAGAAGCAGAAGATATTAAGGAGAGGTGGCAAGAATACACAGAAGAACTGTACAAAAAAGATCTTCATGACCCAGATAATCACAATGGTGTCATCACTCACTCTCACCTAGAGCCAGACATCCTGGAATGTGAAGTCAAGTGGACCTTAGAAAACAAAGCTGGTGGAGGTGATGGAATTCCAGTTGAGATATTTCAAATTCTAAAAGATGATGCTGTGAAAGTGCTGCACTCAATATGTCAGCAAATTTAGAAAACTCAGCAGTGGCCACAGGACTGGGGAAGGTCAGTTTTCATTCCAATCCCAAAGAAAGGCAATGCCAAAGAATGCTCTAACTACCACACAATTGCACTCATCTCACATGCTAGTAAAGTAATGTTCAAAATACGCCAACCCAGGCTTCAAAAATATGTGAACCTTGAACTTTCAGTTGTTCAAGCTGGTGTTAGAAAAGGCAGAAGAAGCAGAGATCAAATTGCCAACATCCACTTGATCATCAAAAAAGCAAGAGAGTTTCAGAAAATCATCTATTTCTGCTTTACTGACTATGTGGACCACAATAAACTGTGGAAAATTCTGAAGGACATGGGAACACCAGACCACCTGACCAGCATCTTGAGAAACCTGCATGCAGGTCAGGAAGCAACAGTTAGAACTGGACATGGAACAACAGACTGGTTCCATACTGAAAAGGAGTGCATCAAGGCTGTATACTGTCATCCTGCTTATTTAACTTAAATGCAGAGTACATCATGAGAAACACTGGACTGCAAGAATCAAAAGCTGGAATCAAGATTGCTGGGAGAAATATCAATCACCTCAGATATGCAGATAACATCACCCTATGGCAGAAAGTGAAGAGGAACTAAAGAACCTCTTGATGAAAGTGAAAGAGGAGAGTGAAAAATGTGGCTTAAAGCTCAGCATTCAGAAAACTAAGATTATGGCATCCGGTCCCATTACTTCATGGCAAGTAGACTGGGAAACAGTGGAAACAGTGGCTAACTTTATTTTGGGGGGCTCCAAAATCACTGCAGGTGGTGATTGCAGCCATGAAATTAAAAGCCACTTAAACTCCTTGGAAGAAAAGTTATGACCAACCTAGACATCATATTAAAAAGCAGAGACATTACTTTCTCCAGAAAGATCTGCCTAGTCAAGGCTATGGTTTTTCCAGTAGTCATGTATGGATGTGAGAGTTGGACTGTAAAGAAAGCTGAGTGCTGAATAATTGATGGTTTTGAACTGTGGTGTTGGAGAAGACTCTTGAAAGTCCCTTGGACTGCAAGGACATCCAACCAGTCCATCCTAAAGGAGATAAGTCCTGGGTGTTCATTGGAGGTACTGATGTTGAAGCTGAAACTCCAATACTTTGGCCACCTGATGCGAAGAGCTGACTCATTTGAAAAGACCATGATGCTCGGAAAGATTGAGGGCAGTAGGAGAAAGTGATGACAGAATGAGATGGTTGGATGGCATCACCAACTCAATGGACATGGGCTTAGATAGACTCTAGCAGTTGGTGATGGACAGGGAGGGCTGGCATGCTGTGGTTCATGGAGTTGTAAAGAGTCAGACACGTCTGAGTAACTGAACTGAATGACATTATTAAGGAAAATGTAGTTTTTAATGTAAAAAAGTCTTCAAGGAAAAAAAAACAGTTATGCAGTACACATGTAGGTGCTTTTTAAAAAGTTATGAACAGCTACATAATTATTGCAAATCATTTAAAACTGAGCAAGGAAATGTTAAGCACTAAATGTTAAAGCATGTCTGTCATGAGACAACCTCCCCTTTGCACATTTATTGAATACTTTTTGTAATTACAAGTTAACTAAATTGGATGGCATGACTATAGTTAATAAAAGCATACAAATTGAATTTCAAAAGATTGGCTATAATTAAATTTTTTAATAAATTTGTTGCTTATGTAGACAGGTATGGAGGTCAAAGTTGTCAGTGACATAACAATTAAACTTGTTTCCATGACTCAGAGCTTTCCTAAAGTCACACACTTCACCATAAGGAAGTATGGATGTTTCAGTGCTCTGACACATTAGGCTCTGGCACCTTATTTCAACCTTGGATTTTCCCCATTCAAATCATCATGATGTTGTCATATCTTCATAAGTATTGTTTTAAAAGTCATGTGAGTAACTCTGTTGTTACTGCTAGTCTTGTGTGTGTGCTGATCACATGTATCTTCACAAAAATTTTCCTCTCTCACCAGTTTCTGGGAACTGTCCAAAAAGTGTTTCCTTCCTGTTTTCTCCACATGTGAATCAATTTCCTATAGACCTTGTCAAAGCTTCCATTACTTTTGGGAAGCCTATCAAAATCCAACAGTCTTTCACATTCCAGTTAAAGGACAAGACTAATCAGATATTTAACAATATAATAAGAAAATACTGAAAAAGCACAGTATGTATAGTCTACCTGCAGTACCATGAAAGCTACCTACCCTCTTAGAATATGTACTACACAGAATTGTACTAAATGTTCAAAACTAAACACTTTTATGTTTGGTTTTGTGTGGTTTGAGGAAAAAAGACTGATTCTGCCTTCATAGCCTAAGAGCCTACAACAAAAGTTGTCAGTGGGTCTAGACTGCAACTTCTGAATTATCTTCTACCATTGGCCTTAAAAAAAGGTTATATGTAAGTATATTATAATGCTGTTGGTACTAACAGTGCCATGATACCTGTTGTATCTACTTTTGTCTGAGATAAAAATCTCCCTAAGTGAAGTGAGATAAATCCTTTGGCCATCCTCCTAAAAGGACTGTTTAACAATTTCTTAAATAAGACTGTCAGAACTAATATTACTATTTTTATCACACATTTTACCAATTTTTAAATTCAATCAAAAACACATCAGTTTCTGTCTCATATATACTATATAGTACTTTCTAAACATTTCTTCTAGATGTCTCAAAAACATCTTAAGATGAACAGATCTGGAAATCAACTCATGAACTACTCCAACTCTAGTAGTGTGCAAGAGAATCACCAAAATACCTATAGATTTTGGCTGTTATTCTTGCTCCCTTTAGCATCACATTCAGTTGATTACAAAATCACTACTGATTTTGCCTTCTAAATATCTTTAGAATCCGTCCATTTCTCCCAAGGACAATTGATGACTCCACAGTCCAAAGAGTTCTCATCCTTCATAGTTCATCTTTTATTCATACTCCATCCTAGCTCATCCCCCTCAAACTAGCTATTTCCCTACAGCTAGATTTTATTTTTTCAATATGAAAATCTAATCATGTGACCTCCCCATCCCCATTTAGACCATGCCATTTGCTTTTCACTGCTCCTAATATAAAGATGCAAATTACAATATGCTCTGCATGAGGTAGCTGAAGTTTACCTCTCATTCTTCACATTATTCCACGATGCCCTCAACTTATTCTCTGAGCTCCAGTTACCAATGATTATTTGCATATGCTTTTATTTCTGCTTACAATTTTTATCTTCACCTCTTTCCTACTGCACACTTAACTCCCCTAAGATATTATCATTTCTTCATGGAAATCTTTACTCACACACATCCTATGACAAGTCCATCTTATTTATATCTCTTAACTCTGTGTGTCTTTTCTAAATAGAAATATCCAAGCTGAAGTTTAATATCTTATTCTGTAACTGTTTTCAATGAGCTATCTCTCTCATATACATGCAAAGAGGGGAGAAACCAGGTCTACCTTGCTCATCATCATAACTTCAGCTCAGTGCCTAGAAAATCAACAGCTAATTCAATAAATAATTGCTTAATGAATAAGTAAACATACTGTGTTTCCTACCATGTGAGCTCATTCTATTAGCTCTGTGGAAAAAAAAAAAAGATGAAAAATAAAGTTCTTCCCCTCAAACTTTCTTAAGATCATTTCCATATTTATAACTGAAAGCTTCCCTCCGTCCACTACTCAAATAATCCTAATCCTCACCCTGCCTTTTTCCTTAGCACTTCTCACCTTCTAATATACTGTAAAATTTAATATCACATCCATTGAAAGCAGGGATTTTTGTCTTTTGCTGACTGATGAACCCCAATCACTTAAAACAGCTCCTGGCACACAGTATGAATTTAACAAATATTTGTTGGATGAAGGAATGAGTATTTCCAAAAATAATTAATCACAGAATGTCTTATTCAAAAGTGCTGTCTCCTACAACTTTGACTTCCAACTTAGTTAACTACATTATATAACTATAACAATGGTTTTCAAAAGTTCTTTTGCCCCCCAGGGAACATTTGGCTGATGTCTGAACATATTTATAGTTGTCAGAGCTTGGGGTGGGGGAAAACGCGGGTGTCTGGTGGATAGAGGGTAGGGATATTTCTAGACATCATCAGTGTACAGGGAGCACCCCACAACTAAGAATCAGAGGGGCCCCAAAATACCAAAAGTGTAGAGGATACGACATTCTGGACCTCAGGCTCTACTGTTTGAGTCCCTGCATTCTTTCCATGAACTGACAGCACTTCTTTCTCCCATGTCATAGACTTCCCTCCCGCTGTGCCATTTCTTCTCTTGCTTCAGCCTTGTCAGTATGATCCTGAGATTTGATTCCCACTATGTATGCCTTTTGTAAAGTTTGGTGAATTTAAACTTATCAAATGAGATACCCTGTTTAATTTCCTCTCTTCTACAGACCCTAGAACATAGAAATATCACACTTCTATTTCTGACAAGACCGTTTGAAATCAGTAAGCTTAACCCACCTTTCTGATTAAATTTGTCATTTAAAATAAAATGTTACTTAGTGATATTCCAATAGCTTCCATTAGAGACCAGACAAGCAATCTATTCTAAAGATATATGTTCTTAAAGTTTGACTGCTGATAATAACAGGCAAGTTTGGCCTTGGAATACAAAATGAAGCAGGGCAAAGGCTAACAGAGTTTTGTCAAGAAAACATACTGGTCATAGCAAACACTCTTTTCCAACAATCCAAGAGAAGACGCAACACATGAACATCAAAATATGATCAAAACTGAAATCAGATTGATTATGTTTGCAGCCAAAGATGGAGAAGCTCCATACAGTCAGCAAAAACAAGACTTGGAGCTTGGCTCAGATTATGAACTCCTCATTGCAAAATTCAGACTTAAATTGAAGAAAGTAGGGAAACCACTAGACCATTCAGGTATGACCTAAATCAAATCCCTTACAATCAAAGGATTTGATAATGGTAAATCAATTGAATCTAATCGTCACAGTGGAGATGACAAATAGATTCAAGGGATTAGATCTGGTAGACAGAGTGCCTGAAGAACTATGGACGGATGTACATAACACTGCAAGAGACAGTGACCAAAACCATCCCCCCAAAAAAAGAAATGAAAGAAGGCAAAGTGGTTGCCTGAGGATAGCTGAGAAAAGCAGCGAGGTGAAAGGCAACAGAGACATGGAAAGATACATTCAACTTTCAGAGAATAACAAAGAGAGATAAGAAGGCCTATTTGAAATACAAGAAATACAGGAAAACAATAGACTAGGAAAGAATAAAGATCACTTCAAGAAAACTGGAGATATCAAGGGAACATTTTATGCAAGGATGGACACAATAAAGGACAGAAATAGTAAGGACCAACAGAAGCAGAAGATGTTAACAAGAGGTGGCAAGAATACATAGAATTATTATATAAAAAAGGTCTCAATGACCTGGATAACCACAATGATGAGGTTACTCCCGCCGAGCTGGCCATCCTGGAATGTGAAGTCAAGTGGGACTTAGGAAGCATTACTATGAACCAAGCTAATGAAGGTGACAGAATTCCAGCTGAGCTATTTAAATTCCTAAAAGATGATGCTGTTAAAGTGCTGCACACATGACATCATTAAATTTGGAAAACTCAGCAGTAGCCACAGGACTGGAATAGGTAAGTTTTCATTCCTATCCCAAAGAAAGGCAATGCCAAATAATGTTCAAACTACTGTACAACTGTGCTCATTTCACATGCCAGCAGCATCATGCTCAAAATCCTTCAAGCTCAGCTTCAGCAGTATGTGAACTTTCAGAAGTACAAGCTAGGTTGAGAAAAGACTCAGAGATCAAATTGCCAACATTTGTTGTATCATGGAGAAAGCAAGGGAATTCCAGAAAAACATCTACTTCTGCTTCATTGACTATGCTAAAGCCTTTGACTCTATGGACCATAACTATGGAAAATTCTTAAAAACATGGGAGTACCAGACCACTTCACCTGTCTCCTGAGAAACCTGTATGCAAGTCAAGAAGCAACAATCAGAACTGGACTGGTTCAAAATTGGGAAAGGAGTACAACAAGGTGGTATATTGTTACCCTGCTCATTAACTTATATGCAAAGTATATGGTGCAAAATGCCAGGCTAGGTGAATCATAAACTGGAATTAAGATTGCTGGGAAAAATATCAATAATCTCAGATATGCAGACGATACCTCTCTAACAGCAGAAAGAAAAGAGGAACTAAAAGGCCTCTTGACAAAAGTGAAAGAGGAGAGTGAAAAAGCTGGCTTAAAATGTAATATTCAAAAAACTAAGATGGATGGCATCCAGTCCCATTACTTTATGGCAAAAAGAACAGGGAAAAGTAGAAGCAGTGACAGATTTTACTTTCTTGAGTCCCCAAATCACTGCATATGGTAACTGCAGCCATGAAATTAAAAGACACTTGCTGCTTGGAAGGGAAGCTATGATATTCTTAGGCAGTGTGTTAAAAATCAGAGACATCACTTTGCCTACAAACGTCCATATAGTGAAAGCTATGGTTTTTCCAGCAGTCTTGTATGGATGTGAGATTTGGACCATAAAGAAAGATGAGTCCTGAAGAACTGATGCTTTCAAATTGTGGTGTTGGAGAAGACTGTTGAGAGTCCCTTGAACAGCAAGGAGATCAAACTAGTCAATTCTAAAGGGAATAAATCCTGAATATTCATTGGAAGGACTGATACTTAAGTTCCAAAACTTTGGCCACTTGATGTGAACAGCTGACTCATTGGAAAAAAACCCTAATGCTGGGAAAGATTGAGGGTAAAAGGATAAGTGGGAGGCAGAGGATGAACTGGTTAGATAGCCTCATCAAGTCAATGGACAGAAATTTGAGCAAACTCCAGGAGATAGTGGAGGACAGAGAAGCCTGGAAAGCTGCATTCCATGGGGTCACAAAAAGTCAAACGTGACCTAGTGACTGAAAAACAACATAACCTCTCAGAGAACTGAATTTGAGGCCCTATCTGATTTCAAGCAACTTAAGTTTCCCTTTCAAAAGTTTTACTAGGGATAATATGCAGTCACTCCACAGAATCTAGATATAAATCCTTCAGTTCAGTTCACCTGCTCAGTCATGTCCATCTCTTTGTGACACCATGAACTGCAGCATGCCAGGCCTCCCTGTCCATCACCAACTTCCGGAGTTCACCCAAACTCATGTCCATTGAGTTGGTGATGCCATCCAACCATCCCATCCTCTGTCGTCCCCTTCTCCTCCTGCCCTCAATCTTTCCCAACATCATGGTCTTTTCAAATGAGTCAGATCTTCACATGAGGTGGCCAAAGTATTGGAGTCTCAGCTTCAACATCAGTCCTTCCAATGAACACCTGAGACTGATCTCCTTTAGGATGGACTGGTTGGATCTCCTTGTAGTCCAAGGGACTCTCAAGAGTCTTCTTCAACACCACAGTTCAAAAGCATCAATTATTCAGCCCGTGGCTTTCTTTATAGTCCAGCTCTCACATCCATACATGACCACTGGAAAAACAATAGCCTTGACTGCTGCTGCTAAGTCACGTCAGTGGTGTCCAGCTCTGTGTGACCCCATAGACGGCACCCAACAGGCTCCTCTGTCCCAAGGATTCTCCAGACAAGAACACTAGAGTGGGTTGCCATTTCCTTCTCCAATGCATGAAAGTGAAAGTGGGTCATAAGGCAGTTCTGTTTGTAATTTTTTAAGGAGTCCGAGGAAACCAGAACTGAAAGAGACACATGTACTCCAATGTTCATCGCAGCACCGTTTATAATAGCCAGGACATGGAAACAACCTAGATGTCCATCAGTAGACGAATGGATAAGCAAGCTGTGGTACATATACACAATGGAGTATTACTCAGCCCTTAAAATAAACAAATTTGACTCAGTTCTAATGAGATGGATGAAACTGGAGCCGATTATACAGAGTGAAGTAAGCCAGAAAGAAAAACACCAATACAGTATACTGACACATATATATG
>SJYF01000210.1:4525874-4536410 GCA_006410515.1 Procapra przewalskii
AGTGATTCAAGTGACAATATCAAGCATTCTAACTCTTGTAGTTTTACGTTTGGGAGGTAGGAAGGGATGGGGGGGGAAATACATATATATATATATGGAAAAATACTTGCTGAAAACTTTCTGAATTAATGAAAAGCATAAAAATATAGAGCCATAAAACACAAGCATTCATACTAAAAACCTCATAATCAAATTGCTAAAAAATAAAATAAAAATTGGAAAAAAGCCAGAGAAAAGACCTCATTGTATATATACAGTGGAGCAAAGACAATGCTCACAAACTTCTCATGAGAAGCAAGCAAGCCCCAAAGCATTGAAATAATATTAATGTGCTGAAAGAAAGAAAACTTCAAACCCAGAATTTTTATCCAAAAAAATATTCTTCACAAATTCAGGAAAAAAATAATAGATTTTTTTTTTCAGAAAAGTGTATCACTAGCAAAGCTGAATTATGATAGCATATGTTTTAGTTAGAAAGGATATATATGCACACTAACATTTTGGGTGTTATATTGTATTGCTTCTGCTTCCTTTGAATAGGTGGAGTTTTGATGTGGCTTGGCTGCATGATGACTAGGGCTTTTTACTGAAACTCCCTAGATGGATTTCTAAATATTCCTCTCAGCTAATGGACATTGGTAACCATAGTATAAACACAGCCTAGACAAGTAGCTGAGGTTACAAAATTAGTTAATATCTCTCATATTGTGTAAATTAATTTCTGGTTCAGACTCATTTAAAAATAAAATATTAAAAAATTACTTTAAAATGTAGTACAATTTCAGTCTTTGGTTTATTATTTCCATGCATTATCTGGGAGAGTTTTATTATATTCTGCATATATATTTGTTTCACATTTGATGTCTCTAGTTTAGTAAAACTGGGATAAAACCAGTTGTTTGATAGGATAAACTAATGTGTGATTTATACTGATTTTAATTTTACTTGAAGAATGTCTTCAGAATTATCTATTGTACCTTACTCAACCCAGAAGAGAGTTAATTAAAACTTTGTAGATTAATTGAGCAAATTTTAAGCATTTTAATATGTAATTTATCCTCTGTTATTTTTAACTTTTGCTGTAATGTGTAAGCCAGTTTATTGAATATGGTAAAATATTTGTTCTTTCCTTCAACCAGTATTTATTTTAAATGAAATATTTTTCACTTAATAATAAATATGTATAGGAAAATTTATCTGCACCAGAGCTACACAGGCCTTTCTAAGAAAGAAAACATTCTGTGTTTCACTAGAAAATCAGGTTGAATAGAAATCTACTTCCTATATTTTTTACTTACCAAATTCAAGAACATTTATTATATAAAACTTGTTGGGTGCACATCACTTAAATATAAAGAGTGAAAAAGTAGCTCATTTCATCCATTCAGACAGTTCTCATAGGAAGAATTTACCATCAGTCCAAATGGAAATAGCTTAACATGATAAATGTTTTTTAGAGTTGAGTCTGTCCACCAAAGGTAGATTTATAAATTCAAAAAATCCTATGCATATATATTCAGATTGCCGTAAGATTTTGACAATATTGAGTATGGCTTTAAATAAAGATTTCCTCCTCCAGTTCAGAAAATTATTTTTTCTAAATATGACTTTATTTACAAAAAAGGATTTGAAAATGTTTTCTTATTTTGTTTCCATTTGAGTATTCAGATGAGCACACTATAGTCTCCATATTTTATGACACATAAGTATTATAGATGGTCTTTTCCAACATGTAGCACTTGAGTCACCTAACTATGTTTTCTGGCTAATAATATATTTTGCATACATCTGACCAAAGGTCAGATCAGGCCATGATCACCTACACGGAAACCAAAAATTGCAGGCAATGACTTCAATAAGAACAGGAAAACAGTACACAAGCATGCACATATATGTATACCACATACATGTGCGTAAACACACGTGTTCATGCGCACTCACACACCATGCATAACATAACTTGAAATAATGAGGCTTGGAAAAAAAGATAGTAAAGCATATTTATACACCATTTCCAAATGAAAGTCACAAAGGGAATAAGGCATAGGCCCTGTAATTGATGATCAAAGCACTTATGAATAATGAGAGAAGACTGCAAAATATTTATATCAATCTTTACAGACATCCTTTCTTACACTGATAAAAGCATATCCAGTACTGCTGCAGACATTTCCATTGATGTATCATTAGTAGCATCCATCAACCTACAACCTGCATTGAGATATCACTGAAATTTGACAGTCTTCTGATTGTACTTTCTAAGACCTGAATCTTTCTGCTTTTGATCCTCCCCACTTCAATCTCCAGCCAATGTTAACCCAAGATCTTGCTCCATTGCATTTTGTAACTGCTTGATATATTTGTAGGTTAATGCTTCATGTTTTAAGCCTCATGACAGAGAAAATATAAGAATATAAGCTTCTACTAAGTTACTACCTTTCTCTTTCATTTTATCCTAGACACTAGGTTTCTTTAAAGCAAACAATGTTTAAAATAAGTCCTTTAAAAAAAAAAAGTCCTTTATACTCTTTAATTCAGAATACATGTTTACTAAGCATTGTCAGACTTTATTTTGGGGGGCTCCAAAATCACTGCAGATGGTGATTGCAGCCATGAAATAAAAGACACTTACTCCTTGGAAGGAAAGTTATGACCAGCCTAGATAGCATATTCAAAAGCAGTGACATTACTTGCCAACAAAGGTCCATCTATTCAAGTCTCTGGTTTTTCCAGTGGTCATGTATGGGTGTGAGAGTTGGACTATGAAGAAAGCTGAGTGCCAAAGAATTGAGGCTTTTAAGCTGTGGTGTTGGAGAAGGGTCTTGAGAGTCCCTTGGACTGCAAGGAGATCCAACCAGTCCATCCTAAAGGAGTAAGTCCTGGGTGTTCATTGGAAGGACTGATGCTAAAGCTGAAACTCCAATACTATGGCCACCTCATGCGAAGAGCTGACTCATTGGAAAAGACCCTGGTGCTGGGAGGGATTGGGGGCAGGAGAAGAAGGGGACAACAGGATGAAATGGCTGGATGGCATCACCGACTCAATGGACATGAGTTTGAGTGAACTCCGGGAGTTGGTGATAGACAGGGAGGCCTGGTGTGCTGTGGTTCATGGGGTTGCAAAGAGTCAGACACGACTGAGCGACTGAACTGAACTGAACTGAAGCATTTTTCTAATTTTTCTAGATAGCATTCTAATTTATTTTTATAATATTTAAATTAATCAGTTTTGTCTTAATATGCCTTAAAATCAAGTGGAAGAAGTACCAAAATATCTCAATATTTAGTTTTTTAAATTCAATATACATATTTGAATCTACTTCACATTAAGCTAATGCTACATTAAGGAATTCATGTGATAGGCTTTAAAATAGGCTAATTTAAATAAATGCCACTCAAAGGAATTTTTGTTAAGTACCTGTGCAAGATAGACTAGCAATAACTCAGTGGGTCTGCATTCATGGATCCTGTTCACAATGGAATCACAGTGTAATATGAACATCTGTGAGGTTCAAATGAGAATTTGCATGGTCCTTTTTTACTACACATTTCTAACATATGTTTACTTATACACTCCATTCATGAATTGTTACTAGAATGTGTAACGTTAATAATTATAAGGATGATAACAGTTTATTTTATTTAAACCATACTATGTGCCTGGTCTATACTTTATGCGAGGTTTTTTCAGCTTATCCCCACAAAAGCCTTAAGAAATAAGTAGTATTACCCTACTTTTACAGAAGAGGAAACTAAAGTTCAGAAAAACTAAGAAAGTTATCATATTATATGAAGAATACACCAGACACATTCAGGCAGTAGAGAACTTATCCACTCATCAGAAATAATATAGGACAAAAACCAGTGGAAAATAGGAGTGGATAAATAATATGAACAAAATGCAGTTATTGAGAGTCAGAATAAGGTGTTCAAAGAGAATGTAAAGAATGCTTAACAGTTTTGGAATCAAACCAGAAAGATTCCCATCTTTATCATTTACTAATTACATTACTTGGGCAAATTTCACCAGGTGTAAAATAAGTATATTACCAATACCTCACAGGCTTGTTGTGAAGATTAAATGAGATAAATGAGATGACGGATGGTAGAAGTAATTAGTATTGTACATGCTCAATAACTTCTAATCACCGACTTGATCCTGTAGGTAGACGGGGATAACACTGCAAAAGTCTTCAAAACATCACCTTATTGTAAATAATAAATTAGAAAAGACATGAATTGGAAATAGACATGCCCATTAAGAAGCTAAACTGCATTAGTTGCTGGAATTCACACTCTTAGAGCCTGGTAGTAGTACTGAAATGGAATATAATGGAAAGTAAGGGGAGGAGGGGAAATCAAAGAAAGAAAAGACATTTGTGAAACAAAGACTTGGACAAAGTCTGAATAGAGAGTTCAAGGTTCCAAATTTAAACAGTCAGAAATGTTAATAGATGGACTTTCATTTAGACTCACCAAATGTTTTAGTTTCATCTGTAATATGCCTGCTGAGTACTTATAGAACATATATTGAACAAACTGCTAACATTTTTTTAAATGATATTTTTAAAAATATCTTAAAAAATCATTTTTTCCAGGCAACTTTTAACTGTATAAAAGCAAACTCCTCAAATATCTGATCCCAAGTACCTCATATCTATCTTGTGTCCATAATACTAGTGTCTGAATCTATATAATGTGATCCCATTTCCACATATAGTCTTTCAGATAACCTAGCCTCTGATAAATTTTCTACTAATAAAATCCTTCAGACTGTTCAATTGTTTGCAAACTGAGCTCTCTTATTCATATTTATTAAGGTAACTGATTTATAATACTATATAACTGTCATGT
The DNA here is from genome assembly GCA_006410515.1 of Procapra przewalskii. NCBI lineage: Eukaryota > Metazoa > Chordata > Mammalia > Artiodactyla > Bovidae > Procapra > Procapra przewalskii. Next base: position 4,530,729 of record SJYF01000210.1, read on the forward strand.
ATACAACTTATAATTTTACTTCTGTATACAGTAACAAGGTGCTCACCACCAAAAAATCAGTTTCCAACCATCACCATACAGTTGACTTCCTTCACCCATTTCACCCTCCCCCAACCCTTTTCCTCTGGTAACTAACTATTCCTCTGTTCTCTGTGTCTACATGTTTGTTTTTATTGTATTTATTTTTGTATTCCAGCTATCAGTGAAATTATAATTTTCTTCCTCTACCTAACTTGTTTTACTTTACATAATACCTTTAAGCTCTATCCATGAATGACAAAAACGATTGTTTTTCATTTTATGACTGAGTAGTATTCCATTGTGTGTGTGTGTGTGTGTGTATATATATATATATATATACCACCTCTTCTTTATCCATTCATTTAAAAGAAAAGAACAAAACGAGTTTTTGAATCTTCTCACTATCTTTGTTCATTATTGAATTCTGCTCTGATGTGTATTAAAGAGTAGAGTCCGACATAGTGCCTTTTTACTTGAAGGGTGTTCACAGTGTAGCATGGTACAGGAAGCAAAATACTTTGGTACACACAGTGCTGGAACAGAGATATATTTAATGTGCTAGTGACAGAGATATTTCAACTTACTCTGCCTAGAGAGCAGTGGCTTCTGTAAAGACAGAAGTCTTCACAGTAGGATTATAATTGAACTTGAAGACTAGGAATGTCTGAGTTGGAAGAGCATGACATCAGTCCCTAGCTTTCAATATATGAAATTTGAAGAAAAATTATGGCATGCTGAAGAAAAGCTGTGAATCCATGAGGGATGAATGCAGTTTAGAGTTCATGAAGAATAAGTCTGGAAAACAAAATTGGCAAAGAAGATGAGAACAGACTTTGAATGATTCTGTATAGTACACTAATATCATAGCAAAATAACATATCTGCAAATGAAATGACTTATTATTATTGCTCTTAAGATCATTAAAGTTACTAATTTCTTTTGTTCATAGTTATTTCTACTATCAAGCTATGTTTTATCCAACCGGAATTTAAGCAGTTAAATTCATTAGATCCAACATAGAAGTCATCAGTCAAGCATATGACAACTTTTTTCTATCATGACTCTTCTATTACATATTTTCTTACCTTTCTATTTTCCCATGCTCCTTAAGTTTGCTTATTATATTGTGACATAAAGCATAATGGCTACAATACAGTACATTTGACCCACACACAGTGAAAGGGCTAATGGCTACAACAATCCACACAGTCGAAACTCTGTGTATTACTTTATAGGGGGCTCTCTGTATTCATAGCTTTGCATCTACAGATTCGACCAAGCAGGCAGACTGTGTGGTAGTGATAGCCTACGGTTAACAATGTCAAATTAGTGATCTATATAGAAGAAGATTTAGCTTTGGGACCAGGGACCAGGCTTGATCACTCAAGAGCTTTTGTGTAGCACAGTTTGATTAAAGTGAAAAAGGATAGTGAAAGCTTCTGACATAGACATCAGAAGGGGGACAGAGAGTGCCCCCCTTCATTAGTCTTATCAAGACCTTATACACTTTTACCAGACCCACTCCCACAAAATACAACTTAAATTAATAAGATTAGAACTAACAATAGAAAGGTCTTAGAAGACCCACTCCCACAATATATGTCTTAAGATAACAAGACTAGTCAAAAATTTCTTGTTATGGAAAATCATGTCCTCCAGCAACATTGCTATATTGACTAAGAAAAAGTTAAGTTGCTAGCTCAGTCATGTCCAACTCTTTGCGACCCCGTGGAATGTAGCCCACCAGGCTCCTCCGTCCATGGGATTCTCCAGGCAAGAATACTGGAATGGGTTGCCATTTCCTTCTCCAGGGGATCTTCCCAACCGAGGGATCTAACCCAGGTCTCCTGTATTGCAGGCAGACGCTTTAACCTCTGAGACACCAAGGAAGCTGACTAAGACAAAGCAATGTAGAAAACACATTTGTCTTTTTCTCCTTGAGAGCCCCAGACCCCTTTCTCTGCCTTAGGGGCCCTGGACTTCTTATCAACCTACCTAGGAATTGACTCTGTCAGTAGTACATCTTTATTGAGAAACATCTAGGAAGTGGACCAGAGCAGTTCAATTCACTATTTTTTCAACAAATGTACTAATATTATGGATTCTGGCTATTATATCATACATCACATGCAAAAGTTAAATAGAAACAGATCATAGAACTAAATATAAAATTTACAGCTTGTAAAACTCTAAAAATAAAAGAGGAAGTCTCTGTGACCTTGGAATAGACAATAGTTTCAAATATACAGCACGGAAAGCGAAAAAAGAAAACAGCAACAAAAATCACCAAGTTGGCCTTAATCAAAATTAAGACTTTTTTCTCAAAAATCAAACATCCAAGCCACAGGTGAGGAGAAAATAATTACAAATCACATATCTAATAAATTATTTGTGCCCAGAATACATAAGGCTATTAAAAAATGGATAAAATAATTTAGAAGTTACTTCACAAAAGAAGCACCTGGCCAATAATCACTTGAAAAGATGCTCAACATATTTTCCATTAGGAAAAAGCAAATTAAAGCTACATGAGACCAACAGGGACTGACTATATAGCACAGTTCAGTTCAGTCACTCAGTCATGTCCGACTCTTTGTGACCCCAAAAATCGCAGCACGCCAGGCCTCCCTGTCCATCACCATCTCCCAGAGTTCACTCAGACTCATGTTCATTGAGTCCGTGATGCCATCCAGCTATCTCATCCTCTGTCATCGCCTTCTCCTCCTGTCCTCAATCCTTCCCAGCATCAGAGTCTTTCCAAATGAGTCAACTCTTCGCATGAGGTAGCCAAAGTACTGGAGTTTCAGCTTTAGCATCCTTCCTTCCAAAGAAATCACAGGGCTGATCTCTTTTAGAACGGACTAGTTGGATCTCCTTGCAGTCCAAGGGACTCTCAAGAGTCTTCTCCAACACCACAGTTCAAAAGCAGCAATTCTTCGGCGCTCAGCCTTCTTCACAGTCCAACTCTCACATCCGTACATGACCACAGGAAAAACCATAGCCTTGACTAGATAGACCTTCATCAGCAAAGTAATGTCTCTGCTTTTGAATATACTATCTAGGTTGGTCATAACTTTTTGTCCAAGGATTAAGCGTCTTTTAATTTCATGGCTGTAGTCACCATCTGCAGTGATTTTGGAGCCCAAAAAAATAAAGTCTGACACTGTTTCCACTGTTTTTCCATCTATTTCCCATGAAGTGATGGTACCAGATGCCATGATCTTCATTTTCTGAATATTGAGCTTTAAACCAACTTTTTCGCTTTCCTCTTTCACTTTCGTCAAGAGGCTCTTTAGTTCCTCTTCACTTTCTGCCATAAGGGTGGAATCATCTGCATATCTGAAGTTATTGATATTTCTCCCACCAATCTTGATTCCAGCTTGTGCTTCTCCCAGCCCAGCGTTTCTCATGATGTACTCTGCATATAAGTTAAATAAGCAGGGTGACAATAAACAGCCTTGACATATTCCTTTTCCTATTTGGAACCAGTCTGTTGTTCCATGTCCAGTTCTAACTGTTNTTCCAGTCCTGTGGCCACTGCTGAGTTTTCCAAGTTTGCTGGCATACTGAGTGCAGCACTTTCACAGCATCATCTTTCAGGATTTGAAACAGCTCCACTGGAATTCCATCACCTACACTAGCTTTGTTCGTAGTGATGCTTTCTAAGGCCCACTTGACTTCACATTCCAAGATGTCTGGCTCTAGATTAGTGATCACCTCATCGTGATTATCTGGGTTGGAAGATCTTTTTTGTATAGTTCCTCTGCGTTCTTGCCACCTCTTCTTAATATCTTCTGCTTCTGTTAGGTCCAGACAATTTCTGTCCTTTATTGAGCCCATCTTTGCATGAAATGTTCCCTTAGTATCTCTAACTTTCTTGAAGAGATCTCTAGTCTTTCCCATTCTGTTCTTTTCCTCTATTTCTTTGCATTGATCGCTGAAGAAGGCTTTCTTGTCTCTTCTTGCTATTCTTTGGAACTCTGCATTCAGATGCTTATATCTTTCCTTTTCTCCTTTGCTTTTCGCCTCTCTTCTTTTCACAGCTATTTGTTAGGCCTCCTCAGACAGCCATTTTGCTTTTTTGCATTTCTTTTCCATGGAGATGGTCTTGATCCCTGTCTCCTGTACAATGTCACGAACCTCTGTCCATAGTTCATCAGGCACTCTATCTATCAGATCTAGGCCCTTAAATCTATTTCTCACTTCCACTGTATAATCATAAGGGATTTGATTTAGGTCATACCTGAATGGTCTAGCGGTTTTCCCAGCTTTCTTCAATTTGAGTCTGAATTTGGTAATAAGGAGGCAGTGGCAGTGAGCCGGCGCACTGAGCGTGGCTGAGAGGAACTACCCCACATCCGAGGTCAGGGGCAGCGGCCAAGAGTGCCAGGCTGCGACAGCACTGGAACGGCCGAGAGGAGCTACCCTGCGTCTGCCAGGAGGAACTACCCCACATCTGAGGTCAGTGGCGGCCAGGAGGAGCTACCCAACATCCGAGGTCAGGGGCGGTGGCAGGGAGGAGACACTCACACTCAAGGGCTGGGCTGGCAGCCGGGAGGGGCAACCCAAGGAACCCTGGCTGCGCAGGCGCAGGAGGGCCTAGAGGAGCTATCCAACATTGAAGGTCAGGATCAGCGGTGGTAAGGAGATACCCCTGGTCCAAGGTAAGAAGTAGCGGCTGTGCTTTGCTGGAGCAGCCGTGTAGAGATACCCCATGCCCAAGGTAAGAGAAACCCAAGTAAGATGGTAGGTGTTGCAAGAGGGCATCAGAGGGCAGACACACTGAAACCATACTCACAGAAAACTAGTCAATCTAATCACACTAGGACCACAGCATTGTCTAACTCAGTGAAACCAAGCCATGCCTGCGGGGCAACCCAAGATGGGTGGGTCATGGTGGAGAGGTCTGACAGAATGTGGTCCACTGGAGAAGGGACTGGCAAGCCACTTCAGTATTCTTGCTTTGAGAACCCCATGAACAGTATAAAAAGGCAAAATGATAGGATACCAAAAGAGGAATTCCCCAGGTCAGTAGGTACCCAATATGCTACTGGAGATCAGAGAAGAAATAACTTCAGAAAGAACAAAGGGATGGAGCCAAAGTAAAAACAGTACCCAGCTGTGGCTGTGACTGGTGACAGAAGCAAGATCTGATGCTATAAAGAGCATCAGATATCAATATTGCATAGGAACCTGGAATGTCAGGTCCATGAATCAAGGCAAATTGGAAGTGGTCAAACAAGAGATGGCAAGGGTGAATGTCAACATTCTAGAAATCAGCAAACTAAAATGGACTGGAATGGGTGAATTTAACTCAGATGAGCATTATATCTACAACTGCGGGCAGGAATCCCTCAGAAGAAATGGAGTAGCCATCATGGTCAACAAAAGAGTCCAAAATGCAGTACTTGGATGCAACCTCAAAAATGACAGAATGATCTCTGTTGGTCTGCAAGGCAAACCATTCAATATCACAGTTATCCAAGTCTATGCCCCAACCAGTAACGCTGAAGAAGCCATAGTTGAACGGTTTTATGAAGACCTATAAAACCTTTTAGAACTAACACCCAAAAAAGATGTCCTTTTCATTATAGGGGACCGGAATGCTAAAGTAGGAAGTCAAGAAACACCTGGAGTAACAGGCAAATTTGGCCTTGGAAT
>SJYF01000210.1:4595158-4608231 GCA_006410515.1 Procapra przewalskii
TAGATAACTTTCAACATATAAGAACATAAAAATACAGTAATGTGTTACATTTATTGATGATAGAAAAACAGGATTAAGAATTGCATTATTTCTGCTCACAAATAGGATCCTGCAAAGTTGAGAACACCCTAGGTTAGAACTATTCTCTCCTCCTTGAAATGATGTAATAAAAGAGTAAAAATATTTGCTGGACTAGTATTTTAAAAGGAAGCACAGATTTTAGACTTGAACTAAAAAAGAAACAAAACCTTAGCATATGTTTTTGCTCCAAATTTCTCATTGATGGTTAAAAAAATGTACAGTACATCTCTGCATGTCTACCTTCTATAGTCAAGTGTAATCATTCTTGCCATATACCCCCAAGAAAATAGAAACTAATAGCATTTTGCTGGAATAACTTTGAACCTTCAAAAAAAAGCTGCTGAATATGGTTAAGTATTATTATTAATCACTAGCTATGCTCCAGATCAATATCCTGCATAATAATGTAGCTTCACCTGAATTATGCCTGAAGATCTATTTAAACAATTATGTGATGCTTCTACATAGTTATGTGGACCATACAACCCAAATTTTCCAGCTCAATTCCAGAGTTAAATATTATATTTCATTGTCAGCACATGTGTCCTGGTTTTTATTTTGAAAAATTTAGTCACTTTATATATCAATGATATTCCAAGATTCATGATATTTATGTGGCATATTCTTATTAAAATTTCTTGTTGCTGCTTTACCAAATACAACTCTCCATGGAAATAATAGTCCATGGAGAATAAACAAGCACCATATTATTTCCAAAATTTCATGAGCATGTAATTTTTTCCTTTTACCTAATTAGGCCAAAAGTTGGTGTAAACAGTAAAAAATAACATTACATTGTTTGCCATTCGTCCTTCTCTATAGTCATCAAATTACTAAATCAATATTAGTTACAATATGCACAAAATCAATCACTGTTCAGTCTAAAAAGTAACAGATTTTCCCACACTGATATAAACCATATCTTCACACAGAATATATTAGGAACACAGTTTGCAAAAATACGTGGCTACTCGTAATAACTTAAGTTTGTAATATTCTTTTTGCTTTACAAAGTAACTGCACGTTAATTTTTTTTTAGATTCTATTAGAACTGACTCTGTAAGGTTACTATTTCAAAGGGGCAAAGGCACTAGAGCAAGACCCTAAATGACGGGGTTTGTCAGTTCAGCCATGTCTGTCTGGATCCTTAGGAAAGATACAAGAACTGAACTACTGTGGCAGACAACCAGGAGCATATTTCTTCAAGCTGCTGCTTAAAGATCTCCCTTTTAATATTTTAAGTGGTAGAGAGGGAGATGATGTCAAGAAACTCAAAGCTGACTCAAAGAAAATTGGATGGAAATTGAGAGAATAGATGATTCTGAACATAATTTACTGTGCGTATTTTTTGACTTACATTCATGCCTTGCCTGGTTGCTAGGAAGAGGTGAGCCAATCTGAACAAAGAACAGCCAAAAGAAATAAACATACCCTTACAAGTAAGAGTATAGCAGTTTTAGAATAGGAACAAAAATTCTTCAGTACTGTGCCATCAAGAGATAGAGGGCTGTCCCTTTCTTTTAAATCTGGGTGGAGTTGTGACTGCTATAACCACAGAATATGATGGACACAGCACCATATGACTTCTGAGGACAGTTCATATAAAACCATGCAGAATTTTCCTTGTTTTTATTGGAACAATTGCTTTTAGAATCTCAAGCTCCGTATCTGACTGTCTTGAAGTATTTATGCCATGAAGAAATCCCAGGCACCAGAAGAATCTTCCAGACACATATTAGTGAAGAACTCCCCAGGTAATTCCAGCCTCCAGTCATTCAAGTCATTCACAGCCACTTGGGTCTTCCCAGTTGTGACTCGAATATCATAAGAACAAACTATCCCCACTCTGATCTTTCTAAACTGATTCATGGAACCTGTGAGCATAGGAAAACTGCTTTGTGTCTTTAAGTTGTGGGGTAGTTTGTTACACAGTAATAGACAGCATATACCGTGGATAAATGTAATACTGAATACATGTCAGGACAGGGTTTTTCTCCAATTCTTTCTAGGAGCAAGTCTTTGGTAAGAGAAGAGAGTGAGAGAGAGAGAGAGAGAAAGAGAGAGAGAGAAACCCATACACATTTACTCAACCACATCTGATTCTTTGCAATCCCAGGGTCTGTAGCCTGCCAGGCTCCTCTGTCCATGGGATTCTCCAGGCAATAAAACTGGAGTGAGTAGCCATTCCCTTCTCCAAGGGATCTTCCTGACCCAGGGATCAAACCCATGTCTCCCACAGATTATTTACCATCTGAGCTAGAAAAAGTCCTCATTTAGCTTTCAGTTCAATTCAGTTTCTCAGTCATATCCGACTCTTTGCGACCCCATGAATCGCAGCACGCCAGGCCTCCCTGTTCATCACCATCTGCCAGAGTCCACTCAGACTCACATCCATTGAGTCCGTGATGCCATCCAGCCATTTCATCCTCAGTCGTCCCCTTCTCCTCCTGCCCCCAATCCCTCCCAGCATCAGAGTCTTTTCCAATGAGTCAACTCTTCGCATGAGGTGACTAAAGTACTGGAGTTCCAGCTTTAGCATCATTCCTTCCAAAGAAATCCCAGGGTTGATCTCCTTCAGAATGGACTGGTTGGATCTCCTTGCAGTCCAAGGAACTCTCAAGAGTCTTCTCCAACACCACAGTTCAAAAGCATCAATTCTTTGGCGCTCAGCCTTCTTCACAGTCCAACTCTCACATCCGTACATGGCCACAGGAAAAACCATAGCCTTGACTAGACAGACCTTAGTCAGCAAAGTAATATCTCTGCTTTTGAATATACTATCTAGGTTGAATATACTATCTACTTCCAAGGACTAAGCGTCTTTTAATTTCATGGCTACAGTCACCATCTGCAGTGATTTTGGAGCCCCAAAAAATAAAGTCTGACACTGTCCACTGTTTCCCCATCTATTTCTCATGAAGTGATGGGACCGGATGCCATGATCTTTGTTTTCTGAATGTTGAGCTTTAAGCCAACTTTTTCAGTCTGCTCTTTCACTTTCATCAAGAGACTTTTTAGTTCCTCTTCACTTTCTGCCATAAGGGTGGTGTCATCTGCATATCTGAGGTTATTGATATTTCTCCCGGCAATCTTGATTCCAGCTGTGTTTCTTCCAGAATGGATGTAAAGTGGCTAAGAAAGGCAGTCAAAAGGAACAAGACAAAGTTTTGTTGTTTTCATAGCAATTTCCTTCTGGAAAATGTGAAGCATCTAAATTTCCCGGTCACACTTAGTGAATGGTCTATTGCCTTTTTAACTTCAGTAACAGAAACTGAAGAACCTTGCCGATAGGTTAAAGAATGCATTCTGGATCTTTTAATGACAGCAGTGGTAGAAAATGCAAAAAGAAACATGGAAGGAAAGGGGGAGGAAGGGAGATGAGGAGGGGAGAAAGGAGGGAGAGAAAATGCCCATCTGAGATGGATGCTGTAGGCAGGAAATTAATGTTCGTTCCTTACATCAAGGCAGTTGTACAATCAACAAAGAGAACTTTCTCTTCATTTAATTTTGGGGAGTTGAGATTGACTAAAATACAGAAAGAAATCACCTCAAAGCCTAATCCAACAGCCTGCTGCTGCTGCTGCTGCTGCTAAGTCACTTTGGTCTTGTCCGACTCTGTGTGACCGCATGGATGGCAGCCCACCAGGTTCCCAGCCCCTGGGATTCTCCAGGCAAGAAAACCGGAGTGATTGCCATCTCCTTCTCCAAAGTGTGAAAGTGAAAAGTGAAAGTGAAGTCACTCAGTCGTGTCCGACTCTCAGCGACCCCATAGACTGCAGCCCACCAGGCTCCTCTATCCATGGGATTTTCCAGGCAAGCGTACAGCCTACGTACGTACTATCAAATTCTCAGTGAATAGTGAAGTCGCTCAGTCATGTCTGACTCTTTGTGACCCTGTGCACTGTAGCCCACCAAGCTCCTCCGTCCATGGGATTCTCCAGGCAAGAATACTGGAGTGGGTTGCCATTTCATTCAGGGGCTCTTCCCAACCCAGGGATGGAAGCCAGGTCTCCCGCATTGCAAGCAGACACTTTAACCTCTGAGCACCAGGGAAGCAGAGAAGCTACTATTTCAAGCTTCAGAGGCATCCCGTCTTTCTCACTCATCAGTTTATATTTCTTCTAGGAATCTCTTCTATGTATTTGTAGTTTAAAAAAAATCAGATTTAAGTTTAATCTAACCAATTTTCCGCCACAAATAACAAAAGAAAGATGATAGTTTAATAATTTGTTGTTATTGTTGCCAAACCACATGGCTTGTGGGATTTTAGTTCCCCAATCAGGGATTGAACCCAGGCCCTCAGAAATGAGACCATGGAGTCCTAACCACTTCACTGCCAGGGAATTTACAATAATTTATTATTAAAATTTAGCACAAGAAGTTCATGTCCCAAAAATGAAAAGACAGTGTATTTCAAAGGTATTTTATAACTAGTCTGAAAAGTCCGGAAGGAAGGCAGAAAAAAAGACATTGTTTATTTGCATTTTAATAGAGTAAGAATTCCATTTTGAAAACTGCTGCAGTTTTATTTTAAATCAAACCATGTTTGAATATGCCCATTTCAGCATTTTTAAACACCTCTGTTTCCCATTAAGCCGCTACATACATTTAATTTCCTCAGTTGAAACTCCTTTGAGATAACAATATACAGAAAAAAGCATGAGCACTTTGGGCAATCCACAATCCACAATTACAAGACAGTTGTAATAGTACCTGTATAGTGTGTTCCATCTCAGTGGCTAGAAAAGTACCAAATCTGACAAAATAAATTCTTGCTCTCCTGAGTGGACAGACTCCACTACACTAGCTCAAAAATGACTATATCATATATTGCCACTTTTAGGGAAAATTTTATACACATATGCTTCCTTTCTGCTTGACACTAAACAATGAATTAAGGGAGCTCAAATATTTTATTTTGTCCAGTGATGTTGTAAATCATGTTGAACATCTAAAGAATCTCTCTTGTGAGGTAGTTTATTACCAAATATTTACATAATAAATGTGAAGGGATGTGGTATTCATTCACATAGAAAAGAAACTAGAAAATTGCAACTGTTGAACTACTGTTTATATAATGAGGTCTATAACTTCTAATTTTAAGTTAGTGCCACTTACTCCTCTATTGGGGAAATTAACTTTCACTAGTTAATTAGAAATGAGTGCATTACACTGAGAGATTATTCTACCCATCCACAAAACTGATTCTAGGATGTTTTGATGCCTGTCACTCTAAAAGTCATAAATCTTGAAAATAATACTGTCAATTCTTAATAATCTATAAATTAATCTCTCTTTCCCTCTTTCCCTCCTGTTTCAGAGGAGGAATTACCCTCGTCTTTTTCATGACTCATAAGTCTATGTCTGTTCTGCTTTTTGTTATTGCTGCCTTTTACAGAAAAATCCTTTGCTCCTGGATGACACTCTAAGAGTTGAAAGAGATTGACTTGTAGGAGTAAATAGATCTCAGTTCTGCTGTTGCTGCTGCTAAGTCACTTCAGTCATGTCCAACTCTGTGTGACCCTATAGATGGCAGCCCACCAGGCTCTGCTGTCCACAGGATTCTCTAGGCAAGAATACTGGAGTGGGTTGCCATTTCCTTCTCCAAGACCTCAGTTCAGACCTTGATAACTCACTGTTTCCTAATTCCCAGAGGTGTGACCTTAGAGGAATTACTCAATCACCTTGTACCTTTAGGTAAAGAGTTTGTAAAACTCTTTCCTCTGTGGTTGGAGAAGGAAATGGCAACCCACTCCAGTATTCTTGCCTGGAAAATCCCATGGACAGACGAGCCTGGTGGGCTACAGTCCATGGGGTCGCAAAGAGTCGGACATGACTGAGCAACTTCATTTTCACTTTCTTCCTCTATGGTATGAAAAAATTGGCTTTTGGTTAACTTCAGAAAAATGACTCCTGCGTGGTAAACTGGATTTGGATGGGAGGGACTGGAAATGCACTGTGAATACATTATAGGAAAGCCATAGGTATTGACTTCCCTAAATGTAAAGACTCATAACTAGCAACTTCCTCACTGTTTCCATTGTTTCCCCATCTATTTGCCATGAGGTGATGGGACCAGATGCCATGATCTTAGTTTTGTGAATGCTGAGTTATAAGCCAGCGTTTCTCTCCTTTTTCACCTTCATCAGGAGGCTCTTTAGTTCTTCACTTTCTGCCATAAGGGTGGTGTCATCTGCATATCTGAGGTTATTGATATTTCTCCCAGCAATCTTGATTCCAGCTTGCACTTCATCCAGCCTAGCATTTCACATGATGTACTCTGCATATAAATTAAATAAGTATGTTGACGGTATAGAGACTTAACATACTTCTTTCCCAATTTTGAACCAGTCCACTGTTGCTTGTCCAATTCTAACTGTTGCTTCTTAACATGCACACAGATTTCTCAGGAGGCAGGTAAGGCGGTCTAGAATTCCCATCTCTTTAAGAATTTTCCATAGTTTGTTGTAATTCACACAGTCAAAGGCTTTAGCGTAATCAAAGATGTTTTTTTTCTGGAATTCTCTTGCTTTTTCCTATGACCCAACTGATAAACAGACTTTGTTTTTATTATTGTCTTTTTGCAACTCTCCAAAATGGAGTGGAATGAGAAAAGGGCATATGCTTCCTGCTTGGGCAATTCCATCCCTCTCTTTTTTAAGGCCAGATTTTGAGATGGGTTTTGTGCAGGAAATACTGCCAGAAATTGAAAGATAAGTCCTCTTGGAGCTAAGTGTCCTTGAATATAAACAGAGGCAACTAATTCTCTTATGGACCTGTGAGGGGAATGAGAGCAGAAACATTTAGTAACTTTCCAAAAATCCCAGAGCAAGCATCATTTCTCTTTAGAGGCCATCTTACCATTGATTGAAATTGTTCAAAAACTTGCCACAGTTGTCTGATTATACATCCACCCCTCGCCCCATACACACACATAGACATACTAAATCATTCCAAATGATAAGAAAATAAGATAAAGAAAAAACTAAACATAAGCCCAGGCTGCTGTCTATGGGGTCGCACAGAGTCGGACACGACTGAAGCGACTTAGTCGTAGTCGTAGTAGTAAACATAAGTCCAAGAAGCAGAGGAATTCTCAGGAACTGGGTCTGCGGGAGTGATCTCACCTGGTCTTCATGCAGGTGACTATTGGAGCGTCTGCTCTCTGCAAAGCAAGAGGAGGTTTTACCTTTGTTGCATCTGCTTTTCCCAATCTTCCTTTGATCCTTGATGCTCAGCTCAACAACAACAAAGGATTGCCTCCCCTTCTTCTTCTAAAGCTCTCTATAATTTTTAAATCTTTCAAAGGACCTATATTTAATTCTCTCTAGCACCTGTTTCTTTGTTTGCCTGCCCAGTTCAATCGTAAATTCCACAGTGAAAGCAACCGTAAATCACTTATAGGATAACCCCCAGGATTCAGTACATAGTATGTCCTTACCAAATATTTTAAAAATTAATAGATGAGCTCATACAATAAGGAGAATTTATTTGTTTGCTTTGTTATTTATTATATATGTATAGTATATTGTATATATTATATAATATATATATTATATATTGGAGTATACTTGTTTAAACTGCTGTCTGTTTCTGCTATGCAACAATGCGAATCAGCTATATGTATGTATGTGTATAAGTATATACATAAATATACCCTCTCTCTTGAGCTTCCTACCCCTCTAGGTCATCACAGGCTACTGAACTGAGCTGCCGGTAGTATAGCAGCGTTCCACTAGCTAGCTATTTCACACAGGGCAGCCTATACGTGTCAGTACAACGCTCAATTCATTCCACCTTCTCCTTCGCTCACCCCATGCCCACAGTACTGTTCTCTGTGCTTGCATCTCGTTCCTGCCCTGCAAATAGGTTCATCTGAGTGAGTCAGTGAAGACAGTGACATTTGTCCACATAATAATGCAAATTTCTGTTTCTGCAAACAGGGGGAATCATATGTTTAAAACTTATGTCACTAAATATCATATACATATAAGCATTTAAGACCATCTGATGATTCCTGATATATTTCACTTGGCTTAATAAAGACTTTATGGGGTCCAGAGCATGTATGCCAGGCTGTTGCCAGTTTAAGGTAAATAATTAAATATATAATATTTTTAAAATAACACTCAAAGAAACTAAATCTCCTTTTACTCAGAATAGAACAATTTTCTTCTATCTTATTATAAAAGAAGCTATATAATCACCAAGCCTCAGAAATCTTTAAGAAGAGAGAATTGGGAAAAGAAATCTATTTTACCTCTGAAGAGATTTTGGGGAAGAAGAGAAGCAATAAATTCCTGACTAGATCCTAAAAGACAAGAAGCTTATTAATGCCCTATGTGTGTATTAATCCATCAAAGTTTACTCACAAAAGGAAAGAAAACTTGACCTTCATGAAACGTTTAAGGAAATTTGTCCTATATTTGTACTGGAAAGACAGAAGCAAAGGTCTAGGGGTCATAGGGATAGGTTGCAAGGAAGACTTTTTATTTTTACCCTTAGCAAAAGCAAATTAGAAACGTGTACACAGATATCTGATTTATTTGACTAAAAAGAAATCTCTTCAGTGACTCTTCATCATCTTACAAAGAAGCCCCTGCCGTATTCTAAACGACCTCACTTACTTAAGCTCTTGAATTAATAAGGAATATGTAGATTACAAAGAAACTCAACTCAAAATAAGCTAAACAGAAAGGGGATTTGGTTGGCTAGAAAATCTATTTCCTCATGAAAGAGTTGATCAACCAGATTAATAAATGAGCTTGCATGGTAATGCAGGCTGACCCCAGAAACCAAAGGAACAAGAGTGCAAGCACTATAGGATGACCCCCAGGCCTCAACTCAGCTTCTTTCTCTTGTTTGTTGGGGTTTTGGTGGGTTTTTTTGTTGTCGTTTTTTTTTTTTTTTTGGCCATACCATGTGGCTTGTGTGATCTTAGTTCCCCAACCAGGGATCCAACCAAGGCCCTTGGCAGTGAAAAATGGAGTCCTAAACACCCAAGAAGCCTCCTCCTGCTCAAAAATCTCTTATTCCAAACTAACAAGCTGCGCATGTGGCAAAAATATGGCTTCTGATAAAACTCGGGTTTATGTCTGAGAGCTTCGGCATTGAAAGATTCATTGGACTTTCTAGATATCAAGGGAGTGTGCCCGCTTGGACAGAGTACCAATATGTATCAAAGAACAGTAATGGAGAACAAGGTCACATAGGAACATGAGCGTTCCCTTAGTGTCCATGTGAATGGAACAAAGAGAGAACTATTTCCAGAGGAAGGAGAGCTGTTCCTGAGAATGTTGCCACCAGACCAAAAAAAAAAAAAAATCTGACTTTTATAAGTAGAGTAATAGCCCCCAGTGATGTCCATGTTTTATCATCCTAATGCCGGGAACCTGTGAATATCTTACCTCAGATGGTAAAAGGGACTTTGTGATGAAGTTAAGGTTTTTGAAATGGGGAGATTATAATGCATTACTTGTGTAGACTGTGTACACCCAATATAATCACATTCTTGTAAAAGAAAGAAGCAAGAAGGAAAGTCAGAGAGAGATAGGAAGATGCTATGCTTCTGGTTTTGAAGGCGAAAGAAGGAACCATAAGCCAAGAAATACAGTCTGCCTTCAGAAGGCAGAAAAGGCAAGGATGCAGTCTGAAGCTCCGAAAGAGCACAGCCGTGCTGGCACTCCAATTGTGGCCTAGCCAGTCCCATTTTGGGCTCCTGACTTCCAGAACTGTGATGTAACAGTACCAAGTTTGTGATACTTTGTTACAGTAGCAGTAGGAAACTAATTCCCAACCTGTCTATTGTAACCTTACTCCTTTAAGCAGCAGGCTTATACATGTCATGTTCCAACATACACAATTTTCTGTTATTTTGAAAGAGTAATATAAAATTAAAACTTTACCCTCACCAGTTATGTTTAGTGTATGTTTTTGCAGCATGCCTTCTAACACCAGCCCTCTGACTGATCTCTAGGAGACCATAAGTGACTTAGTGGACAAGTCACGTCTCTATTTCTCCTTTGAAATACAGCCTCATCAGTAGAATCCATTGACCAATATTCCTTCTTGAGAAGTCTCTCCTCCACGTCTTTGGGTTAGTGTTCTCTCTTGCTAATTTTGTGTTGAGGTATATTTGACAATTAAGAATTAGTATATTTAAAGTGTACAATTTGATGATTGGACATAAATATAAAAATAATCAGCACATTCAATATTAACATATCGAGGTTAGTGGACTCCTTTAATTATTGTTGTTTTTTTTTATTTCCTCTTCTACTGATCCCTTAAACATAAACATCTTTTCCTCCAGTCTATAATCTGCTTCTCCTCTATACACTTTCTCCAAAGACCACAGGCATGGCACTTGGAGACACCCAGATTTCAATGTTATGTCTGACAGTCACATATGGGTCAGAGTATTCAGCATGACGGTGTTTGCCAAATGACCATAATACCTGCTTGTATGGTTATTGGATGATCAGAGGCATCTAGAAAATGCCTTCATGTCGTATGAAGTAAACCATGCCTTTGTTATTTGCTTTCTATATTTCCCCTTCATTTTTTACAGTTGTTTTTCTCTACGCCTGCTGTTTTGCATGTGGTTCTGAAAGTGCCTACTGGACATCTGCCTATAGATGCATTCCCTTATGGCCACAAGTCTAAAAACCATTTCATTTCTCATGTAGTCCGCAACTTCTGAGTTTTATATTATCGTAACAGAACCACAAGCAATCACAAGTCACAGTGTATCACCTGACTGGAAAGCTAATAAATTACCTTCCAACTAGCTGTTTCTTAAAGCCAGTTAGTGTAGTCAATCAATTGTGTCCGACTCTTTGCGACCCCATGGACTGTAGCCCTCCAGCCTCCTCTGTTCATGGAATTTTCTAGGCAAGAATACAGGATTGGATTGCTATTTCCTTCCCCAAGGGATCTTCCCAACCCAGGGATCAAGACTGTGTCTCCCACGTTACAGGCAGTTATCATGAAATATCTTACTTAACTTCATTATATCCACACTTCAGTTTCCAAACGTTTTCCATTTTCTTTTACCCTCGATTCCCAATCCTACCATCTTCAATTTCTATGATACTATTTTATAATTTGATGAAAATGAGTTCCATTGAACTACCTCATCTTGCTACCTTGTCACCTCAAATTTTCTGAACATCTTAATTACCTCCTTACTTTTATCCTTCTATCAGGGAAAAAGAATTACTCTTCCTCTCCATCTAACTTTGAAATAAGGAAAACCTCATAGCAATTAAAAATCAGCTTTAAGTGTCAAAAAGAGCTGGATTCAAAACCAAGCTTTTTTCATTTATTAGCTATGTGACCAATACCAAACTTTTTTCATTTATTAGCAGCTTATCTTTTATTTTGTTTTATTCAATAGGAAAAACTCCTCAAAAGATTGATATGATGATTGAAAATGGAAGAGCATTGCATGGTACCTTTACACTCTTCTTGATTACATTGTCTTTTGATGGCACCCCCCCACACACACACCATATGTATTCTCTCTCATCACTACACTTCTAATCTCAATCTCGTTAAACTGAAAGTATTTGAGACTAAATGTCCTTCCTCCAAACTAGATTTTCTGAAAAATATCTAATCACCATACAGAGTGTTGCCAGGTTCAGCAAATAAAAATACAGGACACAGTTAAATTTGAATGTCAGGTAACAATGAATATATTTCAGGATTTTTTTTTTAGCATAAGTATGTTGCAGGCAATATTTGAGATATAACTATACTAAAAAATATTCATTGTTTATCTGAAATTGAAACTTACCTAGTTATCCCCATAGTTTATCTGGCAACCTTAACAATATAACATTTTAAAGATAGATAGGGTCTTGGGAAAATCTCTGCTTTAATCTTTTCAGGATACTTAAATGGAGAGAGTGTTCTGAGAGTTGAATGAGTTCATGTATGCAAGTATCCAGAAAAGGCAGGGCATGTGGTAAGTATTTGTTAAATAGCTGCTATTTACTAAAAACTTTTGAAAACCTTGTAGGCGCGTCTGTTAAAACTGACAAATATTACTATTTTAAAAATGACAAAACTTAGATTCAGAAAGTAGCATTATTAAGGTCTTGTGGGTATATAATGATAGATGTTCACCTCCTCTAACTGCTAAGCTAATGCTTTTCATAGTCTTATAGGTTACCTGCCATGAATTGTAAGGTTCCAATTTATATACAATATGTGGGATTACTGCAGAGTACTAATGTCTTGGGCAAACAGACAATGTAGTTTAAAAAGATAAACCTGCTCTTTAAAAAAAGGAAGAATAAAAATGGCAAGAAAATAGGCAAGAAAGGAGAGAGAGAAGGCAGTGAGAGGGTATATTATACTGAAAGTGGATCACTCATTATCACTCCGGGTTTTGTGGTTTAACAAAGATAAGCTTATCATAGGGAAAGCATTAACACACTTTTACTACTGCTGAATGATTCATGCTATGGAAAAGTTTCTGTTTCTCTGTACTCCTCTCCTGCTTTGGATAATACACTCTCTTATTAATAGTCATTTTCATTAGAATTGGTGAAAACATATTTAAAATGAGCCATTTTTACTCCCTCCATCGTTGAAAGAATTCAATTCTGAGGACAATGAATTTCTGTCTCTCTTGTTTACAATGGACCAGCATGTGCCTCATGCCATTTCCTAGGTCTTCAGCTGTGAGATATTACCAGCCTAACAGGGACAAACCAGTAATGTACACAGAGAGACAATACTTTCAAGGCATCTCATATTTTAAAGACACACTGGAATAAGTCTATTTTGTATGATCTATAATCTCACACATGGTATTAAAAAGCATACACTGTGCTGAAGAAACAAAGTATAAGGTCTAGTAATAAATAGCTGCAGAAGTAACAAGATAAAATTAGTATTTGATTTCAAACATTCAAAGATATATTAAGGAACTAAATCTATTTTATTTTGAATTGGCTATATTAAGTCTATGGATCTTCTAA
>SJYF01000210.1:4622800-4643382 GCA_006410515.1 Procapra przewalskii
AAAAAAAAAAAAAACCTCTCTATATTTAGGTCTTTTTAGAGCCCCAGAGAGAAATCAAGGAACTGGTAATCAGCACTTTTAAGATTAAATTCTAAGTGCCCCCAGACAATCAGAAAATGGAACTTTCTTCTCTTCAAAGGTTCATGTAGTATGTGACTTGACTGAATGCAATCAGGTAGAGAACGTAAAAGAAAAGACCTGATTCTGAGTTAAGACCAAATTTCAGAGGTACAGGGGGAAAGGCAGACCCCAGAAAACGGGAGAGACAAAATCATCAATCTACCTCTCACAAGATTTTAAGATACAGTGTATTTTTCCATGTCTACAGTCTTTGTAGCTGCAAGAAAAGCAAATCAATTAAGGGACAGTTTGTTTTAGGAAAAGTATTAATGAAGGGTTTCTCAGGGTCTCTTGTAAATAAGCAGCTCTTATATAGTACACTCTATGCTAAAATATGTTCTATATGGGTTTCCCTAGTCACATCTAACGCCTAAAGTAAGTAAGATTCTCCTGTTTTCTGGATTCCATAGAAAACCCCCTAATGTGCCCAAATTTTAATCGTTAAGAAACTCATCTCGTGAAGGAGAACAGAAAGTTCTTGAAAGTTTTTCATGCACTTCTCCTCAAACTATTTCTGAAAGACTTGGAATGAAATACAATATTCATTCAGCAAAAAGTCATGAATTAGCAGCTCTCCCAGCCTCTCTACTTTCTCGGCTTGAGGCGGCTTCCTCGTGAAGACTGACTGTACTGTCTGACACCATCAACACATCCAGCTGTGCTCCCTAAAGCTGAGACAGCCCTCCCCACAGCAGGCCTTTTCTTGGCACCCTTAGGGATGGTTACAGGTGGAATGCACATGTTGGATTCAGTTTCCACTTACATCTACCCCTCATCACTAGGGTTATCAAGCCACTTGGTGCACAGTGTGTGTTTACTTCATCACCAACCCTAGGAGAATGTATAATGCATCTAAATTTTGTGCTTTCACATGCTCAACTCTCCGGGTTCAGTAGCAACTACTTTGCTACTTAGTTCACTGTGATTTTGTGAACTAGGTATGGTAGCAAGGCCAACTAGGTATTGCCCACCTAGCCCTGTCCATTCTATGTCTAATAGTATGACTTCCACTATCCCTATGCCGAAGACCCACATGGTCCTAAATTTTCACAACTTTAAATACCAGCTTAAGCCACAAGGCTACCCACAACCTGTAATACCCTCTTGCTCAGCCTCTTCTGCCCTTCCAACAACAACAACAACAAATGTCTATGTCAGTTGCTGCAGTTTTATTCTACCAATTAGAGTTCTGCAAATGAGGCATATGGTTCCATATCTCTGTTCCTTTGAAAGTTTTTCTCTCTGTTTATAAAGCTAACTCCAGCATGTCCCTCAAAACTCTACTCAGGCATAGAATTTGTGCAAGCTTTCCAGGTCCCTCCTTCCCAAATCTCTCTCACCTCTGTGCCCCAAAGCTCTGTGTGCACAAGTCTATAGTAACCTTTTCACTGTTTGTTTACTGTTCTGTCACCCTCAAGCAATTTGAGTTATTGATTTATCAGCATGTTACCATTTTAGAAAAGTTCTTTCTGCATCTGCTTCCATGCTAAGTACCCAGATCTCTGTTGTAGCATTTACTTCTTTAAAGTCAGAGATAAAATTTTCTCTATTTTGCCAAATGGGAAAGCACACTAAAACTGAAAACAAATGATTTTCTCAGGGCCAAACAACTAGTAAATAGAGGAGCAAAGATTTGAACCTCCAAAGTTTTCAGTCTTTGCCTATTTCCAACACTGGTTCTCTGTCGTCGACAGTGGCAATGCTCAACACTTGTTAACTTACTGATAGGAGTGAGTGAATGCCACTATTGATTCAATGCAATTGTTTAGGTTAGGAAAGGTGCTTGACCAGAGCTGTGCCAATTAGATTCTCTCTCCCAAGATCTTGCAGTTTGACTAAATTCTTGTTATGTTCCTCTACAGTACTAACCTGGAGAACTTATTCATTCAGTGACAAACTGGGCAACTAGCTCACAATCTCTCCTTCAAAACCCACCATACTCCTGGGAGAATCTGTATATCTCTCCAATATGCTGACAGCTCATGTCCCTGAAGCCTCAACAGACATCTCCTTGTATCTTGACACCCTTTCCCTGAAAACAGACCTTAATCTGCAAAGCGGACCCCACGAAGTCAGGTTATGAGTATCTAACACATTTCACAGACACCCCCCCAGAAAGTCTTTCAGTCGTGTCCGACTGTTTGACACCCCATGGACTGTAGTCAGGTTAAGAGTATATAACACATTTCACAGACATGGTTGATGGAATTAGGAAACATACTAGACCAAAGTTGCACCAGTTAGATTCTCTGTTCCAAGAATTTAGACTTGGGCTGGTCAACTGAACAAAGAAAACATTTAAACTCTGGATGTGAGAAGTGGCCTGGTTTGTTCATGCACGCGTCAAGCAGTGAAATCTAGTGTAGAAAGAGAATACTGAAGTAGATACATAAAGAGGAAGCAAAAAAGATATAGAATATCACTTGAATAAATGAGATCGTTGGATGGCATCACCCAATGAATGGACATGAGTTTGGGTAAGCTCTGGGAGTTGGTGATGGACAGGCAGGCCTGATGTGCTACTGTCAATGGGTCGCAAACAGTTGGATATGACTGAGTGCCTGAACTGAACTGACTGATCACTTGAATTATTTATGTTTTATGCTTACTTTTACAGCATGGCTTATTTCCAGGCTGCCTTTTGGTTTGTTCCATGAACTACCCATATGTATACATACATACTTACATATATATATACATGCCAGAAAATTTGGAAAACTCAGCAGCAGCCACAGGACTGGAAAACGAGTTCCAAAGAAAAGCAATGTCAAAAAATGCTCAAACTACCGCACAATTGCACTCATCTCACACACTAGCAAAGTAGTGCTCAAAATTCTCCAAGGAAGGCTTCAACAGTACGTGAACCATGAACTTCCAGATGTTCAAGCTGGATTTAGAAAAGGCAAAGAAACCATTGATCAAATTGCCAACATCCATTAGATCATTGAAAAAGTAAGAGAGTTCTAGAAAAACATCTATTTCTGCTTTATTGACTACGCCAAAGCCTTTGACTGTGTGGATCACAACAAACTGTGGAAAATTCTGAAAGAGATGGGCACACCAGACCACCTGACCTGTCTCCTGAGAAATCTTTATCCATGTCAAGAAGCAACAGTTAGAACTGGACATGGAACAATAGACCGGCTCCAAATCGGGAAAGAAGTACATCAAGGCTATAGATTGTCACCCTGCTTATTTAACTTATATACAGAGTACATCATGAGAAATGCTGGATTGGATGAAGCACAAGCTGGAATCAAGATTTCCAAGAGAAATATCAATAACCTGAAATATGCAGATGACACCACCTTTATGGCAGAAAGTGAAGAAGAAGTAAACAGCCTCTTGATGAATGTAAAAGAGGAGAGTGAAAAAGTTGGCTTAAAACTCAGCATTCAGAAAACTAAGATCATGGCAACTGGTGCCATCACTTCATGGCAAATGGATGGGGAAACAATGGAAAAAGTGACAGACTTTATTTTGGGTGGCTCCAAAATCACTGCAGATGGTGATTGCATCCAAGAAATTATGACCACCCTAAACAGCATATTGAAAAGCAGAGACATTACTTTCCCAAAAATAGTCCATCTAGTCAAAGCTATGGTTATTCTAGGAATCATGTATGCATGTGAGAGTTGGAATATAAAGAAAGCTGAGCACTAAAGAATTGACGGTTTTGAACTGTGGTGTTGGAGAAGACTCTTGAGAGTCCCTTGGAGAGCAAAGAGATCCAACCAGTGCATCCTAAAGGAAATCAGTCCTGAATATTCATTGGAAGGACTGATGTTGAAGATGAAATTCCAATACTTTGGCCACCTGAGGCAAAGAACCGACTCATTGTAAAAGACCCTGATGCTGGGGAAGATTGAAAGTGGGAGGAGAAGGGGATGACAAAGGATGAGATGGTTGCATCACCAACTTAATGGGCATGAGTTTTAGTAAGCTCCAAGAGTTGTTGATAGACAGGGAAGCCTGGCGTGCTGCAGTCCATGGGATTGCAAAGAGTCGGACACAACTGAGCGACACAACTGAACTGATATATATCAGTTTGGTATATATATGTATATATACACTACATCTCACAAATTTTCTTTATTTTTTGAGTTACTTAGAGAGTTTTAAGATAATTCTTCATTCCAGGTACCTTCTCCATCATTTTAAATTCAATCACAGGACTTTGGGAGCACCTCAAATAGCCCTACTGTTACAGAACCAAACTTGGACCCATGCACCTGTATGTAGTAAAGCTCATCTACTGCCACTTGTAGCTATTGTTTAGTCAGTTGTGTTCAACTCATTTCCAACCCCATGGACTGCAGACCTCCAGTCTTCTCTGTCCGTGGGATTTCCCAGGCAAGAATACTAGAATAGGTTGCCATTTCCTTTCTAAGGGATCTTCTTGACCCAGGGTTCGAACCCACATCCCCTGCACTGCAGGTGAATTCTTTACCACTGAGCCACAAGGGAAGCCTCTAGCAAACTAATATAACATCTCTAAATGTGCTTCAGGAGAGTGTGTTTGTGGCTTCTGCCATTTAAGGAGCAGGGTGATAAATAACAACTGGGATACCCACTTTTCAGTATATAAACTTTCAATTTCTCTGCTTCTAGTCCTGTACTTCACTATCAACACACCCAGATGTGCATACACACGTGCACACACACATACACACACACACTCATGCATCTTATTGTGTCAGGTGTCCTGACATTTTTATTTAATTTCCTCAGAGAAAAAGTCCCCTGGATAGCTGTGGGAGACTCTCCTGACTTTGATGACTGAGGCTGTGGATCATCAACTGCAAGTCCTCCATTCAGAGATCTTCAAGAGCCCTCTCTTTTCTTCCCATGCCTGTTGCTGCTAAGTCGCTTCAGTCGTGTCCGACCCTGTGCAACCCCAGAGATGGCAGCCCACCAGGCTCCCCCGTCCCTGGGATTCTCAAGGCAAGAATACTGGAGTGGGTTGCCATTTCCTTCTCCAATGCATGAAAGTGAAAAGTGAAAGTGTCTCAGTCGTGTCCAACTCTTAGCGACCCCATGGACTGCAGCCTACCAGGCTCTTCCGTCCATGGGAGTTTCCAGGCAAGAGTACTGGAGTGGGGTGCCATTGTCTTCTCCTGCTCTTTACTTTCTATGGTACATGGTTTGTCTAAGACCTGAAACTCTGTGAAGGGTCTTGAGTCTTTTATATGTACTGAAAATTCAGCAAGCGATGTTGTTATCTCCTTCTGCAATACCCTAGTTTCTAAATTTCTATGCTTCATAAATGACTGATCATTTCTCCATTTTGTGGTTTTCAAAAGTGTATGGAATACTTATTGTCACCATTGTCACACACACACATACATACATACATATATGTACATTTCTTAATTTTTTAATTCTCTTCATAACTGGCTTTCTGGAAGTGTGGAGGTAAATATGCGTGAACAATTTATTACTCTCTCAACAAAACTCGACCAGCCTTTAAATATGTTCCTAAATTTGTACCTCTCTAATTCCACATTTCCTTTTAACTACTGTTCTGTCAGCCTCCTCCACAGACTTCAAATTATTTATACTCCTTACCTCTATTTCATTACCTCTCCCTTCATCCTCACTCATCTCATCTAGCTTCTCCCCCTACACAGGCTCCATTAAAAGTCCCTGAATAACATCCCCTAAGATTCCAGCGTCATTGCATCCTGTAGACACTACACAGCTGACGGCTCATCATCACTGTTTAAATGCTCATCCTCTACTTCTTGTCGCATCTCTCCTGTTGCTTCTCATGACACTTCATCCTCATAACTTGTCTTCTACCTTTAAGGTTATGCATTCTCGGCCTTCTTCATTGGCTTAATATCCTCTGTTGCTGTTGTGTTAGTCGCTCAGTCATGTCCTACTCTTTGTAACCCCATGGACTGCCAGGTCCTCTGTCTATGGGGATTCTCCAGGCAAGAATACTGGAGTGAGTAGCCATTCCCTTCTGCAGGGGCTCTTCCTGACCCAGGGATTGAACCTGGGTCTCCTACATTGCGGGCAGATTTTTTACTGTTAGGAGCCACCAGAGAAGCCTCCTGTTGCTGAAATTTAAATGTGGGGCTTTCCCTCGGTAGTCTCCTCTACCTGAACATTACCTCTGAGGCAAATTTCTCTTCAGATGCTACTCTTTACATGATGCTTTATTCCACTCCCATGGTTCCACTTACTCTGCGTTCCCTTATGATTCTTAGATGTACTTCTCCAGATCACACTGGGCCTGGGCCCCAAGGGTTCATATAGTTTACTACCTATTTAGCATCTCCTTACAGATTCCTTATAGAGATTTTAAACCAAATATTTAAGTCTAAAAATGGTATTGTATTAATACCATGATATGAGAGAAAAGCTAGAGTGTATAAAGGAAATAAAACAATAACCAGAAATACAGAGGCAGCAGAGTGTGTGTTGTCAAGGAAAGCAGAATAGACCACTGAAACGATGGCTCTGTAAATCAACGTATCATGAAGATCTTGTAAGAATCAACACTTAGAGAAAATAGGTATTAGGTTAAATAAATTTGAAAGAAGAGTGAGAGGTTCAACACAACTGTGGTTTTGGCAGTGTAGAGGCATGTCATGAGAGTCTTTGGGAAGCAGGGAGGCCAAAATGATGGCACATGGAGTGAGAGTCAGACATTAACCTCTTTCTGTCTTCATGTTCTGTCCTGATATTCCTTCTGATTACAGATTTAATTCTGGTATGCTATTCATGTATAAAAATTTACGTTTTCAAGTCATTCGTTCAGCATCACCAACCATCTCTCAAGCTATAGTCATGTAAGGGTACAGACAAGACTCAGTTTGACTTTACACTGTTTATTTCTTAGTTTAGCCCCACTGGCTAGATCCCCAAAACTCCTGAATGAAAACCCCTACCTCTACATGACATGAAGATGGAGAGGAAGGTCACTGGAAGGTGTGACATCTGTGGTGCCTGAGGAACTGTTTCTTGTTCCTCTAAAGGACTCTTAGTTTTCCTCACCAGTTATTGTTGCTGTTCAGTTGCTCAGTCATGTCCAACTCATTGCAACCCCATAAACTGAAGCACACCAGGTTTCCCTGTCCTTCACTGTCTCCTGGAGTTTGCTCAAACTCATGCCCATTGAGTCGATGATGTCATCAATCATCTTATTCTCTGTCACCCCCTTCTCCTCATGCCCTCAATCTTTACCAGCATCAGGGCCTTTTCCAATGAATTGGCTCTTCACATCAGATGGCCAAAATATTGGCGCTTTAGCATCAGTCCTTTCAATGAATATTGAGAGTTGGTTTCCTTTAGGATTCACTGGTTTGATTTTCTTGAGAGTCCATGGAACTCTCAAGAGTCTTCTCCAGCACTACAATTTGAAAGCATCAATTCTTTGGTGCTTAGCCTTCTTTATGGTCCAACTTTCACACCTGTACATGACTACTGGAAACACTATAACTTTGACTATAACTTTGCTGGCAAAGTGATGTCACTGCTTTTTAATATGCTGTCTAAGTTTCTTTGGAGAAGGAAATGTCAGTCCACTGCAGTATTCATGCCTAGAGAATTCCATGGACAGAGGAGCCTGGCAGGCTACAGGCCACAGGGTTGCAAAAAATCAGACATGACTGAGTGAATATCCACACAGTTTGGTCATAGCTTTTCTTCCAGGGAGCAAGCACCTTTTAATTTCATGGCTGCAGTCACTTTCACAGAGACTTTGGAGCCCCAAAAAATAAAGTCTGCCACTGTTTCTATTTTTTCCCCATCTAAGTAGGTGAAACTGTACAAAGTTTCCAGAAAAAATATTGTTAATGAACCACACTTGAGTCTGCTTGACTGACTGTCAGCAACATCAATCTATTGACCACAGATTGTGATGAGCAAAAAGTACAGTGTTTATTGAAAGATGCACAATGTGGAGTCGAACAAGGAGAAAAGGCCACTCATACTCAAAAGACCTGAGCTCCTCGTGCCCTTTGGGGAGGGTTTTCAAAGACAAAGCAAAGGAGAGGGTTGCAGGGTACCTGATCAGCTTGTGCATATTCTGATGGTTGGTGGTGAGGTAACTGGGTGGTATTTGGGGAATCTCAATAATCAATCTTCCAGTTCCAAGTGGTTTGAGATCTACATCCAGGTGGTTAGCATGCAATTAACTTCTTCCATCTGCAGACAGCTCAAGGATATGGTTCAGGATTCTATCACAAGGATAGAATCCTCAGAATTCTATCCTTGAGGAAGAACTAATGTCCCTTGACTTTGTTTTATGGCTAACTATTATTATTTTGTCCTGTTTGACTCTTTTCCTTTGTTTTTGAATTTTCTTATTTCTCTATTAAATTTGCTCCTTGGAACTCAGGAAAGTCCTAGGAAAATAGAGCTTTTTTATGAACAAGAGGAAGGGACACAAGGAAGTCTGTCCTACAGTGTTTCAGTATGAGTGCCAACGTTACTCTTTTATCAGTGTTGTTGTGAAATTAACTATGCTGGTTTGATACAACAACCAATATGCTCTTTCTTCTGCAAGAAGTCTCATACTGGAGGTATATACTGAGCCTTTTGTTTTATTTCTCCTAATATTCTGATCCCAAAAGGGTATAAATGTGCTTCTCCAGGGCAACGTGTGTTGCTTCCACAACACCTTCAGGAACTTTCCAGGTGTAATCTGAAACTGGCCCCTGTCCTTGGTGAGGGAGACCAAGAAAAAGTTGTTGGTGTGTGTATTAGTCACTCAGCCATGTCTGATTCTTTGCAATTCCATGGACTAGGCTCCTCTGTCCATGGAATTCTCCATGCAAGAATACTGGAGTGGGTCCTCTTTCCCTTCTCTGGGGAGATCTTCCAAACTCAGGGATCAAACCCAGATATTCTACATTGCAGGCAGATTGTTTACTAGCTGAGCCACCAGGGAAGCCCAAGTAAAAGTTAGATTACTCTATTTGATACGTGGCAGGTTCAGTAAGCAAAGGACTTACATAGGATGCTTGTCTTGGGCAGCTGTGGGACCAATAGATCTCTGTATATACCTGCCAGAATCTTAAAAACTTACAATGTAGGCCTTACCAGGGATCATGTGCTCAGTCCATAGCCTCATCATCACATTTCTATTTCAAGGCTGTTTCCGTGGAGCAGCTCCTGGGAGTGAGGAAGGCAAGCTGAACACACATTCCAAGAACAGAGGAGGGGTTGAGGAGCCTCCAGTTGCCTGGTTCCAGTGTGTGCGTCAGTTGGCCTTCACATTTTGATTAACTCCTCCAGTAACCAGTCAGCTTACACTGTTCTACACTTTGTCATTCTGATTGTCTTTTATATTTTTTTCCCCTGCGTCTCATCTTGGAACTGAGTTTTCAGATTGTTCCTCTTTATTTTACATGGACATTCAGTTTTGCAGGGCAAAATGGGATCTTACAAAACTCTAACTTTCAGCCCTACCTTTTTTCAAAGAACTGTTCTTTTCCCTGTGCCGTCTAGCTTTCCTCCTTCTCATAGTTTAGTCAGCTGCAACTTGATTATGTGTCTCTTTGGAGCTGTAACTATCCATCCTTACACTAATATTGAGAAATGTAGCCATCTTAAAGATGACTACACTGACACTTAGTCTAGTTATTTCAGAAAATTCTTAAAAGCTAGTTAAATAAAGTACTGTCTATAAAATGTTTAGCAGATAATAACTCTTCTCACTACTTCCATACCATACCACATGGCCAAATCACAATCTCTCATCCAGATTATTTCAACAGGCTCTTCATTGAGCATCCCGCAATTTATTTTTCATTCTCCCTCAACAACTCATAATATTTGTAAACATAAATTTGTCATTCCACAGTCATTCCATTCAAATTCTCCAGTGGTACCCCATCTCAGAGTCAAAACCAAAGTTCTCTATCATGTCTCTTACTTGATCTGAAATGACTTTTCCTTCCATTACCTGCCCCTTCAACATTCAGTTCACTTCAGTTCAGTCGCTCAGTCGTGTCCGATTCTTTGCCACCCCATGAATCGCAGCACTCCAGGCTTCCCTGTCCATCACCAACTCCCAGAGTTCACCCAAACTCATGTCCATCGAGTCAGTGATGCCATCCAGCCATCTCATCCTCTGCCGTTGGCCTTCTTGTTTTCCTAGAGTGCAGCAAATATGCAGCCACCTCAGGGCCTTTCTTCTCTGCCTAGACAGCCCCTCACCTACCATCCCAGGTATTTGCATGCCTGGATTCATTATCTCTAGCATCACCTTTGCAGCTTGCCTAGTAACCTGATTTTAAATTATTACCTTCCCATGACTCCTTCAGAGCTTTCCAGGTGATGCTAGTGGTAAAGAACCTGCCTGCCAATGCAGGAGACCTAAGAGACATGGGTTCAATCCCTGGGTCAGGAGGATTCCCTGGACGAGGGCCAGGCAACCCACTCCAGTATTCTTGCCTGGAGAACCCAATGGACAGGAGAGCCTGGTGTGCTACAGGCCGTATTGTCACAAAAATTTGGATTTGCCTGAAGCGACAGCTCTCAGGTATGCATGACTCCCTGAACTTCCTAACTTCCTCCCTATTTAATTTTCCTCCATAATATTTTTCATTATCTGATATATTATGTGTTTTAGTTATTTTGTTTAATGTCTATATCCTAAACTCACACACACACACACACATACACACACACACACACCCATTGTAAGCCACAACATCAGGAATTTGTTTCTGTTTTGTTTTTGGTTACATCCCCAACAGATAGAAAATTGCCTGGATACCTAGTGGGTGCTCAATATATATTTGTTGAATTAACAGTGAACAGTGTTTCCCATAGTAATAATTTCCATAGTAATATTTTCATATTAATGAAAATAATATTAATATGAAATATTAATTTATCATATTCCCATAGTAATTTTTCCCAAATATTAATAAATATTTGGTGCATTTGGTATTGCTATTTTCCTCTTGACATTGTACTATTACCATTAGTATTAGCCAGAACGAGAACCCAGTTCTTCTTATGTCACATCTCGGTGATCTTCTTACTCATCCAAAAACAGTGTGCCTAAGAAGATAAAGAGAGAATAAATTATACCAGCAAAAATAAATAAATAGAAATAAAAAGTATTCCAACGTAAGAACTAATAGACACAGAGGTATAGAACGGACTTTTGGACTCTGAGGAAGAGGGAGAGGGTGGGTTGGTTGGGGAGAATGGCATAGAAACATGTATACTAACATGTAAGAAACGAAGTGCCAGTCTATGCTCAATACAGGATACAGGATCCTTGGGGCTGGCGCACAGGGTGATCCAGCGAGATATGGGATGGGAGGTGGAAAGGGGCTTCGGCATTGGGAGATTGGGTACACCTGTGGCCAATGCATGTCAATGTATGGCAAAACAAATACAGTATTGTAATGTAGGGAAATAACAATAATAATAAAAATTAAAAAATAATAAATTCAGTTCAGCAAAAATAAAATAAAATAAAATAAAAGCTTTGAACATAAAAAAATAGTTTTCATCAAATGCACACTGAAAATATGAAGGATGCAGCAAAATTGTTAAAATATGTTCCATATCCTCCCACATTATCTTTCAAAGTAGCATGGAGGCCAGTGATGCAAATAATGATTCAGGTGTTGTTATCAAAGAATAAGTATTACACGGTTCAAGGTGCATGAATGTGTACGTGCTGAGAGTATTTACAAAGGCATTTCATAAATCGACAGAAGGTACTGAGAGGAAAAGTGTGTAACTTCTTTCCTTAAAAGAAAATATTGAACTTTTTCCTAACTTGGGACTGGAGGTACTAAATACATTTTCACAGCAGTCAAAAATTGGGAATAACTCCCAAATCCCCTTTCTTTAATTTTGAAGGTTATTAGATCATTCCATAAAAATGGTTACATTAGAGTTTCCCCTAAAGATACCTCCTATCTACTAAAAGAAGTATTATTGTCCACATATCTATTGTATTTATGGTTTATAGACTAGATCAGATAATTGCTAACTTCCTGACCATGTCCCCACATGCCTAGCTTGTGGAGGCCACAGGGTTGCAATCAATGTCTTACAGTAGATGAAGGAGCTTTGCAATGTTATTCAGCCCCCATGAGGCTTCCTTTTCTCATCTGTAAATGGCTCTCATTGCATCCTTTACTTATAATGCTGTAAGGATTAAAAAGATGATTATGTAAAGTTCCTGGCTCAGACTCTAGAAAATAGCAAGTAATGATAAATGTTAATTTCCTTTCAGTTCCCCCAGATACTCAAACCCTAGGGCTCTTGCTCAAGCTAGTTCATCTAATCACCTAATGTTAAGTATATTCCCCTTCACTGATAATAGAAAACTTTCTTTCTGAAAAATGTTCTATGCCGAAATAAGTGACAGAATTGATTGTAAAATGGCATCTAAAATGCATCATAGAAGAGAAATTTTGAAGCAGATAAGACTCAAGTAGCTGACTGACAAGTTTAGCTAGGGAGGCCCAGATCAGGATAAACAGACCGTATAAACGCTGTTATGAGATGATTAAACAAGGCTATAGTGAATGACTTGATCTAGATCATGTTATACATTCCACCCACCTTGGAACCTCCAAAATTTTTCCCCAAACCTCCATATTGTTTTATATTCCTACCAACAGTGTGTAAATGTTCCAATTTGTCCACATCCTCACCAACATGTCATCTTTACTTCTTTCAGTTCAGTTCCGTTTAGTCACTCAGTCGTGTCTGACTCTTTGCAACCCCATGAATCACAGCATGCCAGGCCTCCCTGTTCATCACCAACTCCCGGAGTTCACCCAAACTCATGTCCATTGAGTGGATGATGCTATCTAACCATCTAATCCTCTTTCATCCCCTTCTCCTCCTGCGTTCAGTCTTTCCCAGCATCAGGGTCTTTTCAAATGAGTCAGTTCTTCACATCAGGTGGCCAAAGTATTGGAGTTTCAGCTTCAACATCAGTCCTTCCAATGAACACCCAGGACTGATCTCCTTTAGGATGGACTGGTTGTATCTCCTTGCAGTCCAAGGGACTGTCAAGAGTCTTCTCCAACACCACAGTTCAAAAGCATCAATTTTTCAGTGCTCAGCTTTCTTTATAGCCCAAATCTCACATCCATTCATGACTACTGGAAAATCCATAGCCTTGACTAGAAGGACCTTTGTGGACAAAGTAATGTCTCTGCTTTTTAATACGCTGTCTAGGTTGGTCATAACTTTCCTTCCAAGGAGTAAGCGTCTTTTAATTTCATGGCTACAATTACCATCTGCAGTGATTTTGGAGCCCAAAAAAATAAAGTCAGCCACTGTTTCCACTGTTTCCGCATCTATTTCCCATGAAGTGATGGGACCAGATGCTGTGATCTTAGCTTCCTGAATGTTGGATTTTAAGTCAAATTTTTCACTCTCCTCTTTCACTTTCATCAAGAGCCTCTTTAGTTCCTCTTCACTTTCTGCCATAACGGTGGGGTCATCTGCATATCTGATGTTACTGATATTTCTCCCAGCTGTCTTGATTCCAGCTTGTGCTTCCTCCAGCCCAGCATTTCTCATGATGTACTCTACATTGAAGTTAAATAAGCAGAGTGACAATATACAGCCTTGATGTACTCCTTTTCCTATTTGGAGCCAGTCTGTTGTTCCATGTCCAGTTCTAACTGTTGCTTCCTGACCTGCATACAGGTTTCTCAAGAGGCAGGTCAGGTGGTCTGGTTATTTCTTTTCCAACCACAATTTCCTATTTTTCTAACTCAACATTTTAAGAGTTAGTTAGCATTCTCTAGGTTTTTGCCTTTTATTTTTCTCATATTCTTCACTACTTAAAAAGTGACCTCATTTATCTCTCTTATATCCTATGGTTTCAACTTTGATCTTACTTCTTATACCTGTTTATCACACTAAATGCCCACAAGACAACTTGTGTGCTGAGTCTCAGTACTCTAAATTAACTTCACTTCAGCTAATCATTCACCATTCCCATCTGTCCCATACCAGAACTTGTTAATTTGTCACTTCTAAATAAGTGATTTTACCAACCATGGAAGGCTCAGCACTAGAAATGAGCTCTCTCTCCCCTTCTCTTTCTCCCTTTCTCTTCTCCTTTCCTTATTTCCCCTTCTCTTCTTCTCCCTCTCTTATTTTCTTCATTATCCATTCAACAACTAAATATGACTTTTCACCTTTTTCCAAAATTACATTCCTAAAGCCAAAGAGGAAAGTCAGAGGGCCAAACAAAACATTTTGGTTGAATTTATCCATTAGGAATGGCTACATAAATTAAGCCTGACCCTTCAAGGCTGATGAGAATCAGTTCAGAAATGAATATATAAAGGGGTTACGTAAGTAACAAAAGTGGCTCCTCCTACCCCACCTTGTTCTTTGTATCTAATTAGTCAAGTCATGTAAATTGTGACACTTAAATAGTTCTTCCTTTTGACTCGCTCTTCTCTTTTGACCACCTTCATGGCCTTCTTAGGGCTCTTCAGTGCTGCCTAGGTTACTGCAGCCCAATGGCTCCATTCTCTCTATCCCAGCTCTGCACTGTTGCTGGAATGATCCTTTTGAAAATCCAAATTGATTCTCTTTCTTCCTTTTCAAAGCCTTCAGGGTTATGGTGGTCTTAAGTGTGAAATTCAGCCTCTTGACCTTATAAAGCCCTTCATGAGCTGATACTCTATTCCCCCCAGTCTCAAGTCCAGTAGCTCACAATGCACCGGTTCTCCCATCTCATCTGACTCCACTGTATCAACTTAAATATCACCTTCTCTTGGAAGTCTTTCCCAACTCCCCAAAGCTGACTTAGTTAAGTGCTCTCACTTCTATCCCCATAAACATTTCATGCAGATCCATTATGGCAAATATCTCACTATATTTTATATAGAGAGAGTCCTGACACTAAAGTCCAGAGGGCAGACTTTGCGGCTTAGTTAGTGTTAATTTGACATTAAAGTCCTAAGGGCACCCTGACACTAAATCCTGAGGGGCAACCTTTGTGGCTTGTGTGTGTGTGTGTGTACAGTTGCTTCAGTCGTGTCTGATTCTTTGCGAACCTATGGACTGTAGCCCACCAGGCTCCTCTGTCCATGGGACTCTCCAGGCAAAAATACTGTAGTGGGTTGCTGTGCCCTCCTTCAGGGGAACTTCCCATCCCAGAGATTGAACACTACTCCTATCTTACGTCTTTGTCTTTGGCGGTGGGTTCTTCATCACTAGTACCACCAGGTTTTGTCACATTCAATGTTAATTTCTTAATGCTAAGCCAAGTGCCTGGTATGCAATGAGCTTTCAATAAATGCTTATTGAAAAAATAAATGAGCAAGTAGGTTGAATCACATGCAGCATACCTTCTCTACATAATATTGAAGGTCTATAGTAAAAATCGTAAATATCTGTTTGCTTTCTCAAAGGGTTCTTAAAGATGTTTCTCAGGGTCTCAGAAAAACAACTCCTCTGGGTATAAGGGATTAATAGGGCCACTCAAGTCATCTAACGGAGTCTGAGCAAAGAAAGGTCATCTATAGAGCAATCTAATATACTTCTTTGGAGCAAAGCCTTGTGGCATATTTTCAATGACTTAGCAATGCATTATGTATTGTCAATAATACCCAGACTGTAGCCAAGTAGTTACATGAGACTAGAGCCCAAGGTCACAGGAGAGTTTATGATGCTTGTAACTGAACAGCATAAAGTCAATCTTCAGTTCAATGAAGGAAATAACACCAGTGACAGCATCACTTTCCAATATGAGACAAATAAATTGCTTTTATGATGAGAGACATGTAACAGAAGTGTCCAATCTCCAATTCAGTTCCAACAATGAGTCCAGCTCTCAACTAACCCTGGCCTTCATGGCCAAGCAGGTTATCATAAGACAGCATAATGCCATCAGAAGCCTCTCTCTACAACCCCGCTGCTACAATTAGTTCAGCCCAAATACATGGGAGTACACGTATATGTGCATGTACACACACACGCACGAGCTGTGTATTGTTCTGTGTCCCTGTCTGACCAAGGTTCAGTGGTATGTTCCTAATAGAAGTCTCCCTGCCTTTGAATTCATAGTCTTTTGTGCTCTCTTCTTTTGTAACACTTTCTCAACCTCAAATATCACTTCTCTTCTGGAGACATCCAGTCCATCTTCTTCAAAACGAGTCACTCCCCGGTCCTTTCCCCATGGCCCTTTGAACAAAACTTATTGTAATACATATTTCAAAGTTATTCTGATTATTTGCTTATCTGTATCATTTTTTCTACTTGCTGGTTAACTCCTTGAGGACACAGAATATTGTTTTCTGGGCCTTATGTCTCAGTACATAGAAGGATACCTGTCATATCTAATGTGTTCGTTATGTTGTTGAATGAATCATTGTATTTCAGTTCTAGATTTGCCATTATTCTTCTAAGAATACAACTTTAAAAACAAAAAAACAGTCCTTTTTGGGTGGTCTATATCTTTGTAATTCTAGTCTCACTCATATCTGCAAAAAGAAAGCTCATGTGCTCTGTCCAAGAGCTTTATGTCCCAAGTGGGAGTCCTCCGTTCCAGCCAGACTGGCTCACCATTGCCCAACATACATTAAATGCTAATCCTTACCTTGCTTCATTCCATTTAAAGGGCCTTTTCTCCTCTTTTACAAGTGTTTAGCACTTACTTATAATGAAAGATTCTCCAGTGTTCTTGCCTGGAGAATCCCAGGGACAGGGGAGCCTGGTGGGCTGCTGTCTGTGGGGTCGCACAAAGTCAGACACGACTGAAGCAACTTAGCAGCAGCAGCAGCATGAAAGATCCTATTAAACTCTCGCTTCCTCCATAAAGCTTTCCCAGTAAGTACAGTCCTGACTTATCTTTTCGTTCAAGGACTGGGGCCAAGGTTGTGCCTATGCCTCTCTTATGTGCACAACTCCTTCATGTGTATTCTTCTCAAGATTCAGCACTTGTGTATTCTTTCCTAATTACTTTTCACTTATTTTTCCCATTTTATCATCTAGGCCCCCTAAAATGTGTAGGGCATTCCAATGTGTCCCTTTTATAGCATTAAGTAGATAGAGATCATTTATACTGTAACCATAAACTTTGTCCAGTGTCATACTATCTCATGAGAAACTGATTAATTTCCTAAATATGGCTAAATTTGGGAACTTTGAATACAAAGATGAGATTAAAATAATTATTAAGAACTTATTTATTATGGAAAAAAATTTTAAGAAAGAGATTATTAGGCCTTTGACTACTTGACAAATTAGGGAAAGGGATTCTCTTTCCTGAAGTCCAAAATAATTTTCACAGATGGAAAATTAATATCAGTTCAGTTCTGTTAAGTCACTCAGCCATGTCCAACTCTTTGTAATCCCATGGACTATAGCACACCAGGCTTCCCTGTCCATCACCAACTCCTGGAGCTTGCTCAAACTCATGTTCATCGAGTCCATGATGCCACCCAACCATCTCATCATCTGTCATCCCCTTCTCCTCCCACCTTCAATCTTTCCCAGCATCAGGGTCTTTTCCAATGAGTCAGTTCTTCACATCAACTGGCCAAGTATAAGGGCTTCAACTTCACCTTCAGGACTGATTTCCTTTGGGTTTGACTGGTTTGATCTGCTTATAGTCCAAGGGACTCTCAAGAGTCTTCTCCAACACCACGGTTCAAAGAATCAATTCTTCAGTGCTCAGCTTTCTTTATGATCCAACTCTCACATCCACACATGACTACTGGAAAAACCACAGCTTTAACTAGACATATCATTGTTGGCAAAGTAATGTCTCTGCTTTTTAATATGCTGTCTAGGTTGGTCATAGCTTTTCTTTCAAGGGGCAATTGTCTTTTAATTTCATGGCTGCAATCACCGTCTGCAGTGATTTTTGGAGCCCAAGAAAATAAAAGTCTCTCACTGTTTCCATTGTTTCCCCATTTATTTGCCATAAAGTGATGGAAACAGATGACATAATCTTTGTTTTTTAAAGGTTGAGTTTTAAGCTAGGTTTTCCACTCTCCTCTTTCACTTTTATCATGAGGCTCTTCAGTTCCTCTTCACTTTCTGCCATAAGGACGGTGTCATCTGCATATCTGAGGTTACTGGTGTTTCTCCCAGCAATCTTGATTCCAGCTTGTGCTTCCTCCAGCCCGTTTCTCATGATGTACTCTGCATAGAAGTTAAATAAGCAGGGTGACAATATACAGCCTTGATGTACTCCTTTTCCTATTTGGACCCAGTCTGTTGTTCCATGTTCAGCTCTAACTGTTGCTTTTTGACCTGCATCCAGAGTGCTCAGGTGGTAGGTAAGGTGGTCTGGTATTGAGAAGGTAACAGGCAGGAAGGCCAGGGGTCTGCAAATGGAGGAAATAGGCTGCAAGTGTCAGACATTTTTTATCTCTCTTAAGTGGCAAGAGGAAACAAACTAGTGAGATATATATATATATTTTTCCCTTCTCTATAAAAATTTTAAAAGGTTTCTCTTAAAATTCTGTGTTGCCATAATTACACCTTGTTCCATCTGAAGCTGACTATTCTCAAACATTGAGTTAACCAATGCATTTTTCTTATCGAAATGTTTGTCTTAAGCTATGTTAATGTACTATGCATTTACCCCCGACTGTCTTCAAGTCAGTTCTGCCTATTGGCTCAGAAGCTACTTGACAAACCATTATGTTATACTTAGACATTGTTCCCTTAATCTATGTAAACTAAACTATTTGTATTATAATCTGCCCTTCTACAAGATTCAAGTAAATTATTATATGGCCCGGGATGAATCATCTGGTGCCAAGATTATCCCAACACACATCTTAAGGATCAGAGGCCTGGTGCTATTCTGAGTTTTATGACATTCCTTTCTTTCATTAACAAACTGCTGCTGCGGCAGCTGCTGCTGCTGCTGCTAAGTCACTTCAGTCGTGTCTGACTCTGTGTGACCCCATAGACGGCAGCCCACCAGGCTCCCCCGTCCCTGGGATTCTCCAGGCAAGAACACTGGAGTGGGTTGCCATTTCCTTCTCCAGTGCATGAAAGTGAAAGTGAAAGTGAAGTCGCTCAGTCATGTCCGACTTTTAGCAACCCATGGACTGAAGCCCACCAGGCTCCTCCATCTGTGGGATTTTCCAGGCAAGAGTACTAGAGTGGAGTGCCATTGTCTTCTCCGAACAAACTGCTAGTGACTATATAACATCCAGCTGAAGACTAGCAGGGGTGTTCTGCTCCCTTCTGATGACTATGTCACAAGCTTTCTCTATCTCCTTTATACTTTAATAAAACTTTATTACACAAAAGCTCTGAGAGATCAAGCCTTGTCTCTGGCCTTGGATTAAATAATTCTCCTCTGGAGGCCAAGAATCCCAGCATCTTTTCGTGGTTCAGCAACAACCCTTCAGTATCCCCACCTCTTTAAGGATATTCCACAGTTTGTTGTGATTCACACAGTCAACGGCTTTGGCATAGTCAATAAAGCAGAAGGAGATGTTTTTCTGAAACTATCTTTCTTTTCTTATGATACAATGGATGCTGGCAATTTGGCCTCTGGTTCCTCTGCCTTTTCTAAATACAGCTTGAACATCTGAAGGTTCTCAGTTCATGTACTGTTGAATGCTGTCCTGGAGAATTTTGAGCATTACTTTGCTGGCGTGTGAGATGCGTGAAATTGTCGGTAGTTTGAATTTTCTTTGGCATCACCTTTCTTTGGGACTGAAATGAAAACTGACTTTTCCAGTCCTGTGGCCATTGCTGAGTTTTCCAAATTTGTTGGCATATTGAGTGCAGCCCTGTCACAGCATCATCTTTTAGGATTAGAAATAGCTCAACTGGAATTCCATCACCTCCACTAGCTTTTTTGTAGTGATGCTTCATAAGGCCTACTTGACTTTGCACTCGAGGATATTTGGCTTTAGGTGAGTGATCACACCATTGTGGTTATCTGGGTCATTAAGATCTTTTTTGTATAGTTCTTCTGTGTATACTCTTGCACCTCTTCTTAATATCTTCTGCTTCTGTTAGGTACATACCATTCTGTTTCTGTCCTTCATTGTGCCCATCTTAAAATGGTATCTCTAATTTTCATGAAGAGATCTCTAGTATTTCCCTTTCTATTGTTTTCCTCTATTTCTTTGCATTGATCACTT
Organism: Procapra przewalskii; assembly: GCA_006410515.1. NCBI lineage: Eukaryota > Metazoa > Chordata > Mammalia > Artiodactyla > Bovidae > Procapra > Procapra przewalskii. The sequence continues at coordinate 4,643,005 of SJYF01000210.1, forward strand.
AGGAAAGTTTTCTTATCTCTCCTTGCTCTTCTTTGGAACTCTGCAAATATACTTTGGTATATTTTCCTTTTCTCCTTTGCCTTTAGGTTCTCTTCTTTTCTCAGCTATTTGTAAAGCCTCCTCAGACAACCATTTTGCCTTTTTGCCTTTCTTTTTCTTGGAGAAGGTCTTGATCACTGCCTCTTGTATAAAATTAATATAAGCACTATAATTTTATAGCAATATTTATGTAGTTAGTATTAAATAATTTTATATTCAGGAACACTGAGAAATGAAAAAAAAAAATCTCTCTATAGCAATGTGACAGGAGGATTACAAGTAAATTTCTACAACACTTGTGTTTAACTAAAGAAAACTATCTCTCAGTATTAAGGGTTA
>SJYF01000210.1:4643960-4657453 GCA_006410515.1 Procapra przewalskii
TATACCTCTGTGTCTCTTCTGTTATCTCACATAGAGGGTCATCATTACTATCTTTCTAAATTCCATATATATGTGTCAGTATACTGTATTGGTGTTTTTCTTTCTGGCTTACATACAGTTTTTTAAACTAATTTTTTTAGAGAGGTAGCTTACATAATTTACTTTCTCTTTCAGAAAGAAGGTGGAAAGCACAAGAAAAATCATTATAAGTGTATGTAGTTGGGGCTTTCAAAGTATAACATTTATAGAAAAATCTTTTATTGAAGAAAGAGAGCTTAATATCCCAATTGTTTCCCACTTTGTTTGCTATTACGTAAACTTGGACAATTTGTTTGTATATCATATTAAGATATATCAAGTTGGTGGAGAATAGCTGGGCCATTCTGCTCAGTAATGTTTTTGTGAAATGTTTGTAGTCTTCAGGAAGTGAAAGGAAGAAAATTGCATATATTTATCACCCATTATGATCCAGGAACTGTGCTTGTTACTTAACCATTATCTCTCCTACTATCTTGTTGATAAACTTGTGTACAGGCTGATCTAATTAAAATATTCACTTTGAGGCCATTAATAGTTTCAGTGGTGCAGTGTACAGTGTATGCAGTTTACAACAGTACAGCAAAGTCTGGAGTAAGAGAAAGTGAAAGTGTGACATTGTTAGTTGCTCATTTGTTTCTGACTCCATTGACTGTAGCCTGCCAGGCTCTTCTGTCCATGGAATTCTCAGGCAAGAATACTAGAGTGGGTTGCAATTTCCTTCTCCTGAGGATCTTCCCAGCCCACGGATCGAACCCAGGTCTCCCTCTCTTTGCAGGTGGATTCTTTCCCATCTGAGCCACCTAGAGTGACAGTGCCTGATTCAAATCACAACATCATTTACTGTCTGTAGGGACCTCTCTGGACCTTAACGTTATAATCAAGAAAATAATAGCATTAAAACTTCTACCACATAGTTTGACTGATAAATATTAAATTGAGTCTGACATTTGTACATCTCTTAGAATAATATATTGGCAATTAGAAGTGTTCTCTATGTATTAACTGTTATTACTTAAAACTAAACATGTAATGAATTATTCCCTGCTCAGGATGCAATTTTTGCAATAATTGCTTCTCAGATGTTAGTCTTGAAATCATTCTTGCTGGGTCACCAACATGGAAATGAAATGATAAACTGAGCTCACCTGAACATAAACTCCTTCATAGATTTATTCAATTCATTCTTCAGAGACAGGTGCATTGCTGGGGGTAACCAAATCATATTATAAAAGATGATAAATACATTTAAGTGGTTTTGTTTAGTAAATAAAGATTTTCAAAAGATACAGGCACTGAAGTTCTGGTAAACCAACTCTTTGGGGAAACATAAATCTCTTATTAGTCTTTGCAGATTTCTTTGATATAAATTCTCCCATAAGCCAACTACTCTTTAACACCAAGGAACACAATTCTTGGATATTGGACATTTTGATTCTCATTAACTGACATGAGCCAGCCCCAGAGACCATGGGAATAGGGGTATTACCTGCCTTCATTCCTCTTCTAACCTTAATCCCTCCAGTGATGTGGCAATGTTATCTTTGCCTTGTACTTGCTTTTCTATTTATTACTTGTTTTGATTCTATGTGACTAGAGCTTTTTGACTGTCCATGTATTTACACAATCTCCAGCCATTATGTCACAAAAGGTTTTAATGTGCTAACAGCCAAGTGAGCCCCTAACAGCAGAATGTAACATAAAGGTCACTACCCTGCAGTCATCAACTGGATTTAGCTTTCAGAGGAGTTTCTTTTGATCAGTCAACAGCTTTCTGAAATACTGAATTAATTAGCAGCCTCTACAAATTAAGAGATTTCACATAAAAACATGAATTCTCAGTTTGTCTTATGAAGTTTGAAGATCTGACAACACCAAGCCCACATCCCCATGAGGCAGTATCTTCCTGGAGCTAAATGGGCACTGCCTCCTTTAAGAGCATACCATATGCTCTCTGGCTTGCCCATGTGTCCTCCACTTGTAATACTTCACACCCTGGTTAGTTTTGCTCATTTCTATTACCTATCTTGCCCCTGAAAGATTTTGAGTTGGGATCAATCTAAGGCATAAAGTGGTTTTAAAGTAAGAAGGAAAAAAAAAAAAAACAACTTTGGAGTTAGATAAACCTGGGAACTAGTCCAGCCTCTGTCACTGACTCATGTGTGAACATAAGCAAGTGATGAAACTATGCTAAGTCTGTTTCATTCTCCAAGAAATGAAAATAGAAATGAAAGTCACCTCAAAGGATTATAAGGAGGACTAAACGTGACAGCGCTTGACAACACCTTGCCCAGCTAGCTCCATCATAATGATCACTCTCCCATTTCTCAAAGGGACCTCTTGAATCCCTGCCAATCCTCTTCATTTCACTTTGCTGGAACTCAGTTTCTCTTATGTTGTGCTCAGTGAATTAGGCTTCTTTATTTCTTTTCCTTTACCATTTTTTGTTTGTTTGTTTCAAGTTACATTTTCTTTGTGCAAATGCTGCATATATCAGAAATGTCAATTGCCTCACTGATCTCATTTTTGCTCTCTGGTCTTGCCAATCATTCTAACTGTGTAGGACACATGTACATCTACTGGATCTGACTTGGCACCTCCTCTGTCACACCCAGTGAGAGAAATATGGAGATATCCCAGTGGTTGAGATTGGAAACAACCCCTTACTAACCAACCCAACAGTCCCCTCCCTGCTCCACAGAAAACAAAGTACAGACTCAGTTATGAGATGAATATGGTCTGAGACTCAAAAGTGTAACATGATGACTGTAGTTGATAGCAACTGTGTTGTATAATTGAAATTTGCTAAGAGCAGAGAACTTCCATGTTCTCACCAAATGATATATAAAAGGTAAATATGTGAGGTGATGGATGTGTTAATTAATTGAGGAGAATCCTTTCACAGTGTGTACATATAGCACATCACCATGTTACACACTTTAAACAGCTTAAAATTTTATTTGTCAGTTATACTTCTATACAGCTAAGGGTGGGAAACAAGGTAATATTGCCCTCAATATATGCCCTGCACTTTCAGTCTGAAGCTTTTTCCACTATTGTAGGATGGGTTAAAACTGCCAAATATATACCTTACAAATTAGCTGCTGATTTTATTCATGTGTTTATACAGAGGAGTATTTTATCACTTTATCAGTTTCATTTTGATAACCCTTTCCTTCTGAGCACATATATGCTACCAACCATCTAAACAAATGAAAGTACTTGTGCTTATTGTTACAGCAGATAACAATAGCAGATTTATCTCCCTCTTCACTTACTGTCACCGAATAAGTCCTCAGTCTCTGTTGATTCTACTTCCATAACAAACCTTGAGTCTGTATCTCTGATCTTTACCATCATCCACCCTAGTCTGAGCCATCCAATTTCTTACACAGAAAACTGGAACAGCCTCAGAGCTGCTCTGTCTACATACACCTGGACATACATGAACCTTGTCTCCTTCTATTAACTAGAGTGATCTTCTATGCTATCAAGTCTGATATGTCACTCCCCTGCTTGAAATACTTCAAGGATCTCATTGCCCTTAGGAGAAATCTCAAATTCCATGCTTTAGCACTGTGGGATGAACTGGTAGTACAGCATGGAATAAGCCAGACACGGCCCTGTCTTCAAGGAGTTTAAAATGTACTGGCAGACAGAGACAATCAATTGCAAAAATGTAAGTGGCTCTACAGTTATAATTTTGGTAGGTTCTGTAAAGGAATCTTCATATCTATTTAAATTAACTTATAATATATATTTATAGACATGATAGTGCTATTATTTCAATTTTGAAGGTAGCCGTGACAAAATACTGGTGAGCAAGAAGAGGATGGTGCAAAGTTTCAGTTAATAGAAGCTTCTTACAGTATTAAAACAGTGGTTTTTTTTAGGTGTTCTGTAGGCATTCTCTCACTGAATTTTTGTAGAAGACCTTTGTATATTCTTTTGCAAATGTTTATTGACCACTATGTGCCAGGCATGGTGTGAGTAAACGATGTTATAGAAAAGATTAAGACAGAAAACAGAGGGGGAGATTAAAAACATAATAGCATAAGAAAAAATATGGTAAAATTACAATTAAAGTATTACTGTAAATGAACAGTAAGTGGTCTGATAGATATAACAGGGACCAAAATTAAGGGTCAAGGAATCTTTAGACTAAGCCTTAAAAGATAGGACTTAAAGGAGAGGTAACAAATTAAGAGAAGATACAATAGAAAACTATGAGATCTAGCATGTTAAAATGCATTAAGATTAGAAAACTGCAGTAAAGATAGATTTTGTGAGCAGACTATCTCCATTTTACAGATGAAGAAACTGAAGCTGAGGAAAATTAACAACCTGTCCACGGTCAGTTATCTGTAAAGCTACAATTCAAAGATTTGAACTCAAGGCTATCTTAATCCCAAGTCTATTCTCTGGATCACGATGTTATGCCACCTCCTTGAGCTCTCTCCACTAGACAGAAGCATATATTTTAGTCAAGAATCCCACATTTATTCTATTACACACTTAAAAGAGCATGTCCTTACTATTTTTAATAACTAAATATAGAATTTTAATTATAAAACAGTTTCATACATTAAAAGCTACATAATAATTGGAAAACAATGATCCACATAATAGAGTATGAGCATTTGTTAATTCATAATTAATTTTATTGATCTCAAAATCCAAATCATTACTTACTTAAATCTTACAGTTTAGCAGGTTCTAATGGCCAAAATTTGCTTTACTGGTGATCAGCAGTAAAGAATCTGCCTACCAATGCAGTAGTTGCCTCCTTGATCCCTGGGTCTGGAGTATCCCCTGAAGAAGGAAATAGCAACCCAGTCCAGTATTCTTGCCTGGGAAATCCTGTGGATAGAGGAAACTGGCAGGCTATAGCCCATAATGCAACAAAGAGTCTGACAAAACTTAGCAACTAAATAGCAACAACAATATTGACCAAAATAGTTGGAAGATTGCCAAATTCTGACTCCCTTTTGATCTCCAGGTAGTGAGTTCTTCATGTTTTTGTTTTACTTTGATTTTTCTCAGTCATTTCAATACAAAAAGATAATTCTTATGACAATATTTCTATGAGGGCCATGTCCCCATATCTTAGCACATATCAATAGAGACTTATATGCAAAGTAGAGTGAACTGAATGCCTCCGTCATAAGAAATGATGGACTGGATGAAGCACAAGCTGGAATCAAGATTGCTGGGAGAAACATCAATAACCTCAGATATGCAGATGACAATGCCATTTTGCCAGAAAGTGAACAAGAACTAAAGAGCCTCTTGATGAAAGTGAAAGAGGAGAGTGAAAAAGTTGTCTTAAAACTCAACATTCAGAAAACTAAGATCATGGCATCCGGTCCCATCACTTCATGGGAAATAGATGGGGAAACAGTGGAAATAGTGACAGACTATTTTTGGAGGCTCCAAAATCACTGCAGATGGTGACTGTAGCCATGAAATTAAAAGATGCTTGCTCCCTGGAAGAAAACTTATGACCAACCTAGACAGCATATTAAAAAGCAGAGACAATACTTTGCCAACAAAGGTCCCTCTACTCAAGGCTATGGTTTTTCCAGTAGTCATGTATGGATGTGAAAATTGGACTATAAAGAAAGCTGGGCACTGAAGAATTGATGCTTTTGAACTGTTGTGATGGGGAAGACTCTTGAGAGTCTCTTGGACTGCAAGGAGATCCAACCAGTCCATTCTAAAGGAGATCTGTCCTGAATATTTATTGGAAGGATTGATGCTGAAGCTGAAACTCCAATACCTTGGCCACCTGATGCAAAGAACTGACTCATTGGAAAAGACCCTGATACTGGGAAAGATTAAAGGCTGAAGGAGAAGGGGACGTCAGAGAATGAGATGGTTGGGGACTCAATGGACATGAGTTTGAGTAAACTCCTGGAGTTGGTGATGGACAGGGAGGCCTGGCGTGCTGCAGTCCATGGGGTCACAAAGAGTTGGACATGACTGAATGACTGAACTGAATTCCTCCTTCCAGGAAGAATGAAGTGTTACAACGATCTAGGTAGAATAACTGCCCAGTCTGGCAGGATTACCATGTGCATTGAGCCATCTCATCTCAGAATTGGACAAGATAAGAAAGGGACTCATTTCCAGCCTACTTTTATGTGCTTAAGCGCCTGTCAATGTTGACACCTGGTGGTTAACTGGCACATAAAGGAAATGCTCTGCTGATGAGATACTTCTCAGAAGAGTACTGCAGTCTCTTTCCTGGAGCAAAAACTTATGGATCCCGACTGTCCTATTTGAGACATTCAGAGCCAGTCTGTTTCCTCTTCAATATAACTAGCCCATTGAACATTATTATGCATCTGTTGAAATATCACATTAACTATTAAAAACAGAATAACTATTATGTTACATTTGAGTTTTACTTCCTAATGGACAGTGTAAATAAGGCTGTCTTTCTGATTCCACATCTACGAAAATGAGTAATGGTTCTTATAATGTTCTGCAGGCCATCCAAAGATGTTTACTCCAGTTATCTTGTGAGCTCCTTCTTCATCTTCCTTTTCAGGCTGACCCATTTAGTTCCTATAAGCAACTTGTAGGAAATCTCTGAATATGTTCCCAGTTCATTGTGTTCTAGAGAAGATGTCGAGCTACAAATTCAACTGTTACTATGTATATTTTTCTAAGCTGTTTAGATTACAACATTTAAAAAGAAAACTTACTTAGAAGGTATATTGGTTTAAGTAAGTGAAAAGTTCAAGAAAAAATCTTTCTTCAGGACTGGCTGGATACTGGCTGCTAGCAGTGAAGTCAGGGATGTGTAATTTGCACTTGACTCTATTGGTTTCATTCTCTGGCAATGGCTCACTCACATTGCTCTGGCTTAGCAAACTATGGAAAGAGCACACTCATTTTCCAGTTCTAGCAAAATGCTTGGATTGCTATTGAGTTCCTGGCTTGTTCAGCTGAGTGTTTGGGTTATTCTGTTCCCTTTGGCCAGGCCTAAGTCATGTGACCATTCCAGGAGGCAACATCAGTTCACAGTTCAGTTCAGTCGCTCAGTCATCTCCTACTCTTTGCGACCCTATGAATCACAGCACGCCAGGCCTCACTGTCCATCACCAACTCCTGGAGTTCACTCAAACTCATGTCCATCGAATCAGTGATGCCATCCAGCCATCTCATCCTCTGTTATCCCCTTCTTCTCCTTCCCCGAATCCCTCCCAGCATCAGGGTCTTTTCCAATGAGTCAGCTCTTCGCATGAGGTGGCCAAAGTACTGGAGTTTCAGCTTCAGCATCAGTCTTTCCAATCAGTTCCACTCAAATCACATGAACTGAAAAAGAAAAATAATGAGTTCTCTTATACCCGAAAAAGGAAGACTGGGCAGCTGAAAATACTGATACTCATGATACTGCAAAAAAGAGCCATAGTGACAGCTTTTGTATGCCCTGTGATCCAACAGGGACATAAAATAAATTACCCTTTGGAGCACCTGAAAGTGGTGATAAGTGACTTTAAGTTAGAAGGCTAGTTTGAATTTTTCTAAAATTTGAATCTTTAAATTCACCAGCATACGTCCTGTGCCTAGCACAGTCCTTTGGCCATAATGGAGGCTCAGAAAATGTTTGTAAAATTGTTATTTAAGTTTTAAGCTAACATGATACCACAAAATGGTGACTTTATTTTCAAATATTATAATCAAGACCCAAATATAAACTATGAATGAGTCAGATATCCATCAACAAAGTATAGACCTTCTTTGCATTCAATGTGCAAAGAAATTTACATAGATATTTTTTATTTAAAGTAGGAAAGGGGGATATAAGGAGGTTTGGGGGAAAATAAAAGGAAAATGCTATATAGTATCATGGAAAAATAGAGAAGGAAGATGTATATCAGTAAAGCTTCTTAACTGTGAATAATACATTTAATTATTAAAACTGAAAGCAGAGTAAACATTCTGTTTACTTTGATTTAACACTCTTCCCCTTTTTACCTCAAACTGGAAGATGAAAATAGACAGGTTCATTGTAATTTTCTGAGCAGTTTCACTTCTTGATCACAGCATAGATTTTTCATGGGTTCACAAGGCAGAGAATTTGTTGATCCAATAAAAACAATTTCCATGGGTTTAATTTAAACTAATTTTAAAATTAATTTAATAATAGCTTTCTCACCAACATTAAAGTGTATGAAATTCATATGCAAAATGAAACTGAAAGCTATACTCTTTCTTTTAACTTTTAAAAAAAGTAGTAAAATATAAAAGAAAATTTATCAATAATCATTTGTAAACGTATAATTTAAAAGCAAGCCAATAAAGTAATTTAACCTTGTAAATCTCATGCAAGAAACAAAACAACAAAATACTGATTTGGTGAATGATAAATGTGGTAAAGATCAGTCTTTCTGAGAAGGTAATATTTTAAGTAAGACAAAAATGGGGAAAAGGAGTCTTCCATACAAAGAACAGAAAGAGATACATATCCTGGCAGTGAGAATAGCACATGCAAAGTCTCCAAGATCAAGTGACATTTGAAAATTTAATGAACTGTAGAAAGCCCAAAGTTGGCAGATGTTTAGATGGTTTAATATGCAAAATAGAAAGAGTTCAAGTAATGCAGGACTTTACAGGCTATGGTAAAAGAATTTAAGTTTAATCTTAAGGACAAAGAATAAGACGCATCACTGGCTTTAAAATAGGAGAATATTATGATTTTATTTGTGTAATATATGTATATAAATAATAAATTGAAATCATCAAAATATATGTGTTATGGGAACCCAATATTCCCATCCTTAAACAAAAACCTTAGTTCTCCCACCAACTTGAACATCTGGAAGTTCATGGTTCACATATTGCTGAAGCCTGGCTTGGAGAATTTTGAGCATTACTTTACTAGCATGTGAGATGAGTGCAACTGTGCGGTAGTTTGAGCATTCTTTGGCATTGCCTTTCTTCAGGATTGAAATGAAAACTGATGTTTTCCAAATTTGCTGGCATATTGAGTGCAGCACTTTCACAGCATCATCTTTCAGAATTTGAAAGAGCTCAACTGGAATTCCATCACCTCCCCTAACTTTGTTCGTAGTGATACTTTAGAAAGCCCACTTGACTTCCCACTCCAGGATGTCTGGCTCTAGGTGAGTGATCATACCATTGTAATTATCTTGGTCATGAAGTTCTTTTTTGTTCTGTTCTCCTGTGTATTCCTGCTACGTCTTCTTAATATCTTCTGCTTCTGTTAGGTCCATACCATTTCTGTCCTTTATCGAGCCCATCTTTGCATGAAATGTTCCCTTGGTACCTCTAATTTTCTTGAAGTGATCTCTAGTCTTTTCCATTCTGTTGTCTTCCTCTATTTCTTTGCACTGATTGCTGAGGACGGCTTTCTTATCTCTCCTTGCTATTCTTTGGAATTCTGCATTCAGATGCTTATACCGTTCCTTTTCTCCTTTCCTTTTTGCTTCTTTTAACAGCTATTCGTAAGCCTCCTCAGACAGCCATTTTGCCTTTTTGCATTTCTTTTCCATGGGAATGGTCTTGATCTCTGTCTCCTGTACAGTGTCACAAATCTCCATCCATAGTTCATCTGGCACTCTATCTATCAGATTTAGTCCCTTAAATTGATTTCTCACTTCCACTGTATAATCATAATGGACTTGATTTAGGTCATACCTGAATTATCTAGTGGTTTTCCCTACTTTCTCAATTTCAGTCTGAGTTTGGCAATAAGGAGTTCAGGATCTGAGCCACAGTCAGCACCTGATCTTGTTTTTTCTGACTGTATAGAGCTTCTCTATCTTTGGCTGCAAATAATAGAATCAATCTGATTTCCATTTTGACCATCTGGTAATGTCCATGTCTAAAGTCTTCTCTTGTGTTGTTGGAAGAAGGTGTTTGCTATGACCAGTGTGTTCTCTTGGTAAAACTCTGTTAGCCTTTGCCCTGCTTCATTCCGTATACCAAGGCCAAATTTGCCTGTTACTCCAGGTGTTTCTTGACTTCCTGCTTGGGCATTCCAGTCCCCTATAATGAAAAGGACATCTTTTGGGGATATTAGTTCTAAAAGGTCTTGTAGGTCTTCATAGAACCATTCAATTTCAGCTTCTTCAGTGTTACTGGTTGGGGCATAGACTTGGATTACTGTGATAATGAATGGCTTACCTTGGAGACGAACAGAGATCATTCTGTCATTTTTGAGATTGCCTCCAAGTACTGCATTCCAGACTCTTTTGTTGACCATGATGGCTCTTCATTTCTTCTAAGGGATTCCTGTCTGCAGTAGTAGATATAATGGTCATCTGAGTTAAATTCACCCATTCCAGTCCATTTTAGTTCACTGATTCCTGGAATGTCGACGTTCATTCTTGCCTTCTCCCCTTGACCACTTCCAATTTGCCTTGATTCATGGAGCTGGCATTCCAGGTTCCTATGCAAGATTGCTCTTTACAGCATTGGACCTTGCTTCTATCACCAGTCACATCCACAACTGGGTATTGTTTTTGTTTTTTGTCCATCCCTTCATTCTTTCTGGAATTATTTCTCCATTGATCTCCAGTAGGGAGATTGGGCACCTACTGACCCAGGGAGTTCCTCTTTCAGTATCCTATCATTTTTCCTTTTCATACTGTTCATGGGGTTCTCAAGGCAAGAATACTGAAGTGGTTTGCCATTCCCTTCTCCAGTGGACTATATTCTGTCAGACCTCTCCACCATGACCCACCCATCTTGGGTGGCTCCACATGGCATGGCTTAGTTTCATTGAGTTAGACAAGGAGTGATCCATGTGATTAAAATGACTAGTTTTCTATATTATGATTTCAGTCTGTCTGCCCTCTGATGCCTCTTGCAACACCTACCGTCTTACTTGGGTTTCTCTTACCTTGGATGTGGGGTATCTCTTCACAGCTGTTCCTGGCCTATATCTATTATACATAGATTTATATATTGTTTATTTAGCTACAACATATATTTAACAACTATTACTCCCTTACATTTGTAGACAAATCATTTAATGTTGAAAAAAACTAAAAACAATCACCCAACTAAATTTTAATATGCCCAATTAAATTGTAAGCATTTTTTATTTGTATGTTTACAATTTATTTTGTGAAGATTGATTTTGTATTTAGATGAAATTGCTTGCGCTCAATTCCAAGTTTTCTTGTGCACATACAGTAAGTGAAGCAATAGCTTTTATTATCCTAGTTCCAGTAGCAGAAGAATTTCACAGACACTCAAAAAATATAAATTTTGTGTGTCATAAAATACTTTGGGCTTCCCTGATGGCTCACTAGTAAAGAATCTGCAATGCAGGAAATGTGAGTTCAATCCCTGAGTCAGGAAGGTCACCTGGAGAAGGAAATGCTGGCTCACTTCCTTATTCTTGCCTGGAAAAATCCCAAGGACAGAGGACCCTGGTGGGCTACCCTTTCATGGGGTTGCAAAACACTTGAACACAATTTAGCAACTAAACAACAATAAGATACTTCAAATAAAATGTCAAAAAATTAATTTTCATAAATATGTTTCATCTGATTCATGTAATCTAAGTAAAGTTTTAAGTTATTTGTTAATTCAGTGGTGATATATGACATTAATTTGAATGCTGATATAAACTCAGTTAATCCTCAAAATTGAAAATGATTTTTCTTGGAATGACAATGTGGATACTGCCAGGGTCAAGCCCCAGTGGATCCAGGGAATTTGAAGAGGGGACGGAGTAGGCGAGGAAAGAATTCTTTACTGAGAGATATAAAGAGAGATTAGGAAAGAAAAGCATAGTGGGAAAATAAGTGGAGAAAAGAATCGAAATAACTTGGTTTACGTGGAAAACCAATAAAGTTCCAAGACAAGGAACTTGCACCATCTACGTAAGCCACCAGCACCCACTTGAATAGCAGAGTGTGCCCTGCCTTGCACTCCCTCTTGCGTGGGTCTTCGAAGCCAGGGCAAATAAGTAGACACGGTGAGCCTCCACATTCCAGATGGGAATTCAGCCAGAAAAGGTGGGAAAGAATGATATGGGGGAGCCAAGCATTGGTGCCAGACCCAAGACCCACCACTTTATTTTCAAAAGCAGCTTATATACCCCAAGTTGTACATAAAGAAATAATGGAATATGCAGAGTTAGGAAGGGGCAGCAGTCCTGACCCTTATTGAGACTAGGCTTTCCTTTTGTATACCTTCCTGTATACAAAAGGTCTCAGGTGGTTTACATTATCTTCTGGCCGGGAGGCCTGTTAACATTTTTATGGCTCTCTTCCTAGATAAATGTCTATCAATCAGAAAACTATTTTCCCCTGAAGTGTTTTTCCATAATCTTCATCACCCTCAAAATACTAAATAAAGTTACATTCCTGTAGAACAAAGGTGCAGTGGGTTATAACAAAGAAAGTACTTAACTCAAAGATCTAATGTTGCTAATGCCAGGGTGACCACCTGTTTTTTCTACATACCAACTATATCAAAAAATAAAAGATATGAAAATTTGGCAGCAAGTATTGGCTCAACAAACAAAACCCTTAATCAGTCCTATTCTAATGGGTTTGACTCCTCAGAAGCCCCTACATTCCTAGAATGTTTTAAGCTTCCTGTGCCTCTCCTGGTCAGGAGGCTGCAAACAATCACATGTGCAGCTATAAGAGTCTGGCAGGCAGGCTAGAAAGCCATCCAAGGGGTTTTTGGATTGAAACATTCTAATTATACCCAGGAGACTTATCTAAAAGCTCTAAACTAACTTTTTCCACAAAAAGGTGGGTGGGGCAGCCCCCTGTTAATGTCAGAAGAGTAGGTGGAAAGCATAACACAGGAAAGCAGGCATACTGGTTTTGGGGGGTAAATGCTCCGGAACAGGGGGTCTCCTGAGGCTCAATCCCTACTTTGCGTATGCTGAGCCTCCTTCCTCATGACGTTTGCCATGGGCAGAGTTCCTCATGCTGGCTCCCAGCCTCATACAATTTTGGGTAGGGTACATTGTGAAGCAAAACCAGTTCAGTTCAGTCACTCAGTCGTGTCCAACTCTTTGTGACCCCATGAATTGCAGCACGCCAGACCTCCTTGTCCATCACCAACTCCTGGAGTTCACTCAGACTCACATCCACTGAGTCTGTGATGCCATCCAGCCATCTCATCCTCGGTCATCCCCTTCTCCTGCTCCTAATCCCTCCCAGCATCAGAGTCTTTTCCAGTGAGTCAACTCTTCGCATGAGGTGGCTAAAGTACTGTAGTTTCAGCTTTAGCATCATTCCTTCCAAAGAAATCAGGTCTGATCTTCAGAATGGACTGGTTGTATCTCCTTGCAGTCCAAGGGACTCTCAAGAGTCTTCTCCAACACCACAATTCAAAAACATCAGCCTTCTTCACAGTCCAACTCTCACATCCATACATGACCACAGGAAAAACCATAGCCTTGACTAGACGGACCTTAGTCGGCAAAGTAATGTCTCTGCTTTTGAATATGC
>SJYF01000210.1:4684784-4700766 GCA_006410515.1 Procapra przewalskii
AAGGCTAAACTGATTTAGAGGGAACAAGCTGTCTCTGGCTCCCTGTACTAGCTTGGTTTTATTTTTACCTCACTGTTTGGTCCCTTTTTTAGTCATTATGGTTTTCTTTCCCTTTTCTTTTCCCCCTGAACTTTGTGTGTTGGAGAGCCTCAGATCCTAGTTCTTGAATTTCCCTAACTCTGATTTCCCTGGATACGGAGTTTCATATCCAAAATGTTTAAGACCCTAGCTTCTCATCAGTGCCCTCACCATTGTGCCCAAGCCAGGACCACAGAGTGTGTCCAATTGTAGTCTCAAAGATCAGTCACTCCCGGAGCCTTGCTGTTCAGTCTGTGCATCCTATTTTGTGGCCCAAGCACTGGCTACTACACACATCTTCTAACTCCCAGCAGTTTAGTTCTCATGTTTTTCCCTTTATCTGGAATTCTTCCAAATTCTTCTACCATGTTCCAACTCATTCTTTAACTGTCAGATAAATACAGCTTCCTGAGAGAAGCTTTCTCCAACCCATCACAAATTAGTCCACACCCCCTATTATATACTCTCACCTTTTACTCTTTACACTTTTCCATCATAATACTTATTTCCGTTAAATTGAATTCATCTATGCTATTGTGTACTGAATGAAAGGCAGCATGGCAGAGTGAGGAAGAGCACAGGTTCTGGATCCAGTTCAACTGGGTTTAAATCCTGTCTCATAACCTCCTAGCTTTCTGACCTTGGACAAATTGCTAGACTATCCTCAGCTTCCTCATGTGAAAAATAGGATAAACATAGTATATACTTGATGAGACAGCTGTGGGAATAAGGACATGAGTGTGTCCTTATGTAGAAACAAACAGCTGATACATGTGACATGTCATTCAGCGTGGAATAATAATATGTTTCTATGAGTGATACAACTTGAACTTAAGATATTATAAAAGCTGTAACTTAAAATTGCAGATGGCTTGAGGCACAATTGCATATAAGGACCAGGGGCTGTGCTTTGCTGGAGCAGCCATGAAGAGATACCCCACGCCCAAGGTAAGAAACCAAAGTAAGATGGTAGGTGTTGCAAGAGGGCATCAGAGGGCAGACACACCATACTCACAGAAAACTAGTACAATTAATCACACTAGGCCCACAGCCTTGTCTAACACAATGAAACCAAGCCACACCTGCAGGGCAACCGAAGACAGGTGGGTCATTGTGGAAGGTCTGACAGAACGTGGTCCACTGGAGAAGGGAATGGCAAGCCACTTCAGTATTCTTGCCTTGAGAACCCCATGAAGATATGAAAAGGCAAAATGATAGGATACTGAAAGAGGAATTCCCCAGGTCATTAGGCACTCAATATGCTAGTGGAGATTAGTGGAGAAATAATTCCAGAAAGAATGAAGGGATGGAGACAAAGCAAAAACAATACCCAATTGTGCATGTGACTGGTGATAGAAGCAAGGTCCAATGCTGTAAAGAGCAATATTGCATAGGAACCTGGAATTTCAGGTCCATGAATCAAGACAAATTGGAAGTGGTCAAACGGGAGAAGGCAAGGGTGAATGTTGACACTCTAAGAATCAGCAAACTAAAATGGACTAGAATGGGTGAATTTAACTCAGATGACCATTATATCTACTACTGCGGGCAGGAATCCCTCAGAAGAAATGGAGTAGCCATCATGGTCAACAAGAGTCCGAAATGCAGTACTTAGACGCAGTCTCAAAAACGACAGAATGATCTCTTTTTGTCTCCAAGGCAAACCATTCAACATCACAGTTATCCAAGTCTATGCCCCAACCAGTAATGCTAAAGAAGCTGAGGTTGAAAGGTTTTATGAAGACCTACAAGACCTTTTAGAACTAACACCCAAATAAGATGTCCTTTTCATTATAGGGGACTGGAATGCTAAAGTAGGGAGTAAAGAAACACCTGGAGTAACAGGCAAATATGGCCTTGGAATGTGGAATGAAGCAGGGCAAAGACTAATAGACTTTTGCCAAGAAAATGCACTGGTCATAGCAAACACCCTCTCACCAGATGGTCAACACTGAAATCAGATTGATTATATTCTATGCAGCCAAAGAAGGAGAAGCTCTATACAGTCAACAAAAACAAGACCAGGAGCTGACTGTGGTTCAGATTATGAACTCTTTATACCAAATTCAGACTGAAATTGAAGAAAGTAGAGAAAACTGCTAGACTATTCAGGTATGACCTAACTCAAATCCCTTATGATTATCCAGTGGAAGTGAGAAATAGATTTAAGGGCCTAGATCTGATAGAGTGCCTGATGAACTATGGAATGAGGTTCGTGACATCGTACAGGAGACAGGGATCAAGACCGTCCCCATGGAAAAGAAATGCAAAAAAGAAAAATGGCTGTCTAGGGAGAAGAGAGGCGAAAAGCAAAGGAGAAAAGGAAAGATATAAGCATCTGAATGCGGAGTTCCAAAGAATAGCAAGAAGAGATAAGAAAGCCTTCTTCAGCAATTGATGCAAAGAAATAGAGGAAAAGAACAGAATGGGAAAGACTAGAGTTCTCTTCAAGAAAATTAGAGATACCAAGGGAACATTTCATGCAAAGATGGGATCGATAAAGGACAGAAATGGTCTGGACCTAACAGAACCAGAACATATTAAGAAGAGATGGCAAGAATACATGGAAGAACTGTATAAAAAATATCTTCACGACCCAGATAATCATGATGATGTGATCACTCATCTTCAACCAGACATCTTGGAATGTGAAGTCAAGTGGCCCTTAGAAAGTATCACTATGAACAAAGCTAGTGAAGGTGATGGAATTCCAGTGGAGCTGTTTCAAATCCTGAAAGATGATGCTGTGAAAGTGCTGCACTCAATATGCTAGCAAATTTGGAAACCCCATCAGTGGCCACAGGGCTAGAAAAGGTCAGTTTTCATTCCAATCCCAAAGAAAGGCAATGCTAAAGAATGCTCAAACTACTGCACAATTGCATTCATCTCACACACTAGTAAAGTAATGCTCAAAATTCTGCAAGCCAGGCTTCAGCAATATATGAATCATGAACTCTCTGACGTACAAGCTGGTTTTAGAAAAGGCAGAGGAACCAGAGATGAAATTTTCAACATCTGCTGGATCATGGAAAAAGCAAGAGAGTTCCAGAAAAACATCAATTTCTGCTTTATTGACTATGCCAAAGCCTTTGTGTGGATCACAATAAACTGGGAAATTCTGAAAGAGATGGGAATACCAGACCACCTGACCTGCCTCTTAAGAAATCTGTATGCAGGTCAGGAAGCAACAGTTAGAGCTGGACATGGAACAACAGACTGGTTCCAAATAGGAAAAGGAGTTCGCCAAGACTGTATATTGTCACTCTGCTTATTTAACTTCTATGCAGAGTACATCATGAGAAACGCTGGACTGGAAGAAACACAAGCTGGAATCAAGATTGCTGGGAGAAATATCAATACCCTCAGATATGCAGATGACACCAGCCTTATGGCAGAAAGTGAAGAGGAACTAAAAAGCCTCTTGATGAACGTGAAAGTGGAGAGTAAAAAGGTTGGCCTAAAGCTCAACATTCAGAAAACGAAGATCATGGCATCTGGTCCCATCACTTCATGGGAAATAGATGGGGAAACAGTGGAAACAGTGTCACTGTCAGACTTTATTTTGGGGGTGCTACAAAATTACTGCAGATGGTGATTGCAGCCATGAAATTAAAAGATGCTTACTCCTTGGAAGAATAGTTATGACCAACCTAGAGAGCATATTTAATAGCAGACATATTACTTTGCCAACAAAGGTCCATCTAGCCAAGGCTATGTTTTTTCCAGTGGTCATGTATGGATGTGAGAGTTGGACTGTGAAGAAAGCTGAACGCCAAAGAATTGATGCCTTTGATCTGTGGTGTTGGAGAAGACTCTTGAGAGTCCCTTGGACTGCAAGGAGATCCAACCAGTCCATTCTGAAGGAGATCAGTCCTGGGATTTCTTTGGAAGGAATGATGTTAAAGCTGAAACTGCAGTACTTTGGCCACCTCATGAGAGGAGTTGACTCATTGGAAAAGACTCTGATCCTGGGAACAATTGGGGCAGGGGGAGAAGGGGACAACTGAGGGTGAGATTGCTGAATGGCATCACAGACTCGATGGATGTGAGTCTGAGTGAACTCTGGGAGTTGGTGATGGACAGGGAGGCCTGGCGTGCTGCGATTCATGGGGTCGCAAAGAGTTAGGCACAACTGAGTGACTGAACTGAACTGAACTGATAAGTTTCTTTAGAAAGGCTCCTTATACGTATGAAAAATAACACTGCTGCTGCTGCTGCTGCTAAGTTGCTTCTGTCGTGTCCAAGTCTGTGTGACCCTCACATACGGCAGCCCACCAGGCTCCCCCATCCCTGGGATTCTCCAGGCAAGAACACTGGAGTGGGTTGCCATTTCCTTCTCCAATGCATGAAAGTGAAAAATGAAAGTGAAGTTGTTTAGTTTTGTCTGACTCTTCACGACCCCATGTACTGCAGCCTACCAGGCTCCTCCATCCATGGGATTTTGCAGGCAAAAGTACTGGAGTGGGGTGCCACACAGATAGTCTCAAATTCCTATTTTCCCCCTTGTCTTGTCAAAATATTGGCTTGGGTACAGAATACTATGATTCTAGCTTTCTATGAGCCAGAAATGAATAGGAAATCAAGTTTTGACCAATGACAAGGGTTCAGAAATACCTGAGAGGACTTCTCATGCCAAATCAAAAGACAGATCCTTCCAGAAGAAGACCTAAGTGGTGGTTACTGACCCCTCTGCTGATATTCCCTGCCCAGAATTCATGAGATCCAAATATTTAAGAATGGTAGAACAAGTGAATGAAAAGAGGCAGGTGCTTGATTACATTTTTTGTACAACTATATTAGCCCTGGATGCCCACACTGAACTTCTTATTATGTGAGAAACATTAAAGGCTAAGTGAACATACAATAGATGGGAAACAGTGGAAACAGTATCAGAGTTTATTTGGGGGGGCTCCAAAATCACTGCAAATGGTGATTGCAGCCATGAAGTTAAAAGACATTTACTCCTTGGAAGAAAAGTTATGAGCAACCTAGATAGTATATACAAAAGCAGAGACATTGCTTTGCTGACTAAGGTTCATCTAGTCAAGGCTATGGTTTTTCCAGTAGTCATGTATGGATGTGAGAGTTGGACTGTGAAGAAGGCTGAGCCCTGAAGAATTGATGCTTTTGAACTGTGGGGTTGGAGAAGACTCTTGAGAGTCCCTTGGACTGCAAGGAGATCCAACCAGTCCATTCTGAAGGAGATCAGCCCTGGGATTTCTTTGGAAGGAATGATGCTAAAGCTGAAACTCCAGTACTTTGGCTACCTCAGGGGAAGTGTTGACTCACTGGAAAAGACTTTGATGCTGGGAGGAATTGGGGGCAGGAGGAAAAGGGGATGACTGAGAATGAGATGGCTGAATGGCATCACTAACTTGATGAACATTGAGTCTGAGTGAACTCTGGGAGTTGGTGATGGACAGGGAGGCCTGGCATGCTGCTTCATAAAGAGTTGGACATGACTGAGCGACTGAACTAAACTGAGACATACAATGGCCAGACTAAATACAGGAATAGAACTCTGGTTCACAAATGAAGCCCAGAAAGCCAAACCCCACTCTGCAACAATGAGCCTAGAAATGGTCAGAACTTAGTCAAGAGTTCATGACACTGTTTTTGCTTTCTGTCCTCATTCAAACTCATGATCAACCAGCAAAAGTCAGGGTTTCCCTTCAAACTAATCACATAAGGTGACCTATTCCTAGAGAGCCTGCCTCCAGCTTCCCCAAGTCAATAACCTTCAATCAGAGCACAAGTGAAAACTTGTCTTTTTTTTTTAACTATAAAATCTTCCCACTCCTCCAATTGCCTTTGAGTCTCTGCCAAATGCAAATAACAATGTCTGACTCACTTACTATAGAAAGTTCTGAATAAATAGTCTGCTTTTCTCATTTGGTTGATCTTCATTTGTTTTCACAACCTCTTATGTGTTTAAACATCTGTTTGCCAGTTTTTCTGTTACTCAAGGCTAAGCGAAATCTTGATGTGCCATTATTGTTGATGCTTTTAATGAGCTATTTTACTAATAAGACAAGGAAAACTATTCCTGAGTGAAGTGTGTCTCAAACTTCAATATGCATAAAAACTCCCTGGGTGTCTGATGTAGTTGGTATGGGGTGAGGCCCAAGTCTCTGGTTCTAATAAGTTCCCAGGTGATATCAATGCTACCTATCTGAGTACATTTTGAATGGCAAGTCCACAGTGGATACCTTCCAGCAGGCATTTAGATCTCCACCTTCAATTTTATAATTAAAAATATCAATTTTCCTTTCTGTTGGGGGAGAGGGATGCTAGGAGGGCATGAGTTCAGCCAAAGAAATAAACATGGTATTTCATGTTCTCCTTGACCCCAAACTTGTTTCTTTGATGTCTGGGACCTCTCTAGGTTTCCCTTCTAGACATTCTGGGTAGGCAAAGTCAAAGAGTTTAATAAAAATGCACTAGAAAACCACACATCCAATCTGAATCCCTCATTCAAACACTCTTCTTTGTGAAAAGCAATGAGAAGTCCGTTCTTGACATTCTAGTTGCTGCAGGGCTTGACCACCCATTGGTCATACAATCTGGTCTTCCAGTATCAAAATGATGACACAGCAGTGCTTCAGTAATGAGAGGAAAATGTTTCTAGAATGAGCCTGTAAAATCCTGAGTCTCCAACAGATAAATCTGAGAATGAGAGAGAGGGGAATTCATCAACAATTTCAGTATAGCCACACTTTTTACTTTCAGAACAAACATACAGCATTTCCCAAATTACTCCCTTATGCAAACGCTATAAGAAAAAAGCACCCCACTATAATAAATAATCAGTCTGTTTATTAACATCACAGAAAAGAATGCTGTGTATTTCTGAGGGAAGTTTTATGTTCTGAAGACTAAGCCTGAAATTTTGTTCAAACAAAATCTTGATCAAAGGCCCTGTCAAGAGAAGAAATCTTAGAATCCAGTTTTTACCTTTTTTCCAGGTATTTTGAAATGCATAAAACTCAAATAGGAGTTTCCCACAATCCCTAAGCAGGCACAGAAGCTGTCTCCAGCCTCAATTTTGTGGCAACATGGCTTTTGATATATTATGAACAAATCTACCAAGAACACATAGTTTTGTGAATTATAAATCAGACTGGCTGCTCCACTTACAGAAAATAAAGCCATTATCATAACCTTCTCACCAGCATCTGAAAGTCACCAAAACATGAAAGCCTATTATACCTCCTGATATGTGGTAAATGGATATTAAAGAACGTGGACTTAGCAATTACATCTTAAAGTGATGATCTGACAATCTTTGTGCTTTCTGAGAGCATAGTAAAAATATATATATCCTTAAATGTGGTAGATGATCAAGACAGTCTACTAAATTTGACTAAAAGCTTGATGGTCTTCTCTATGCCCTAACATCCATTTTCTTACAGAATTTACATTAGAAAATGTGTGATTGTGAATCCTTTCCTTGCCCGTTTGATATGTAAGTCTTCCTAAAAGTTTCTTACCATTTTCACCACCCAGAAATGTCTGTCTGAAGGATTTGGGTGTCATCTCTTTGAAATAAAGTCAAGGAAACAACCATAGCTGTGAACAGGAACACAGAGGCCTCAAGCCTCTCTTTTGGAGGAGCTTCTCCTTCCCTGAAGGGTGAAGCTCCTCATCACTCATTTAGCTCCTGCTTCTGGGAGAGCTCCAGGATTACCTGAAAGGGGGGAAATAAATAAACACAGGGATGTCATGCTGCCTCCTATAGTGAATGCAAAGTATCGTACATTCATATTCCATGGATGATATAAAATTTCTAAAGCTGACCCATGTGCTCCAAGGTAGACCATGGGATGCTGTGCATACCCAGGCTGAAGCTCTGGACCCACTTCCCATTCTCTGTAGACTTATAGGAGCCTAACTCCTATGAGTTCCTTGCTCCAGGTTGTGAAACTACCTCCTGTTGGGAAAGTTGACTCTTCTTTCGGGTAAGGCCAACTAGGAAACACAAATGGCCTAAGACTCTTCTTCAGTTGAGTTGAGTTCAGACTGTTTTGGCCTCTCCTCTGTTGCAATAATCTTGAAAATTTTCCTTGCCTGTTGAACTTTATCCAGTGCAATTTTTCCTTTGATGTAGGCAAACATTTAATTATGTAACTTGCTAAATGAATGCACCCATGTTCTCTAACATGTTCACCATTTAAGAGAAGTAATGAAAGGGGGCAGTTTTCCAAATACTGCTTACAGTCCCCACCACAGCAAAACTGTTAGCATTCTGGATTAGAAGATGACACCAATGAACTGATGTAAGCTTCACAACAAAGATGTTAGGTTTATACCATATTGGAGGTAAAATGTAAAGAAATAGAAGTATAGAGGGGAAAGGCACACTTCCTGTTGACTATCTCTCCCACACTTTGCAGTGAGGAGAGTCTGGAATGTAAATCAACAATTGGAATTCAGTATGGTAATTGATTTTCAGGAGTACACGCACTGAGTCTTTAGAAGGTCAAAGGGAGTATCTAATTTAGATCGGGGAGGTATTAGAGAGCAAGTGACATTTTAATTACAATTTGAAGGATCAGTGGGTATTAACCAGGCAGAAAGTTAAAGAATAGTTTACCTAGGTAGCAGGAACAACATGCACAAGCCATGGAAACATGAGAAGGCAGAGCATAACCTGCTGCTGGAAAAGACTGAAGGCAGGAGAAGAAGGGGATGACAGAGGATGAGGCGAATGGATGGCATCACTGACTCAAAGGTCATGAGTTTGAGCAAGCTCCAGGAGTTGGTGATGGATAGGGAAGCCTGACATGCTGCAGTCCATGGGGTTGCAAAGAGTTGGCCACAACCGAGCCACTAAACTGAACCAAACCTGAGACCACGTGTTGCTGAGTGGGTAAACTGGTTCATAGTGTGTATGTGGCACCTTTAATTCTTGTTCCCTCACCCCATAACATATACATTAGCTAGTGCATTCAACTTCCAAAACAAGATCTATCCCCTTCTCACCATCTCTATCCTACTTAAGTTTGAAAACGGGAATACATTTTAAGGTTTTGATTTCAGAATCCAGCCTCTGTGGCTTGAGCAAGATCATAATAGTAGTAAAATGGTTAACATAGAATTCAACCACTTCTCATCTCCCCTATCATGACTTCCGTAGGCAGCTACCATAGTTTTTCCCTGGGTCGTTGCATAGCTTCCCAACTAGTCTGCCTGCTATCACTCTTCACTGTCCTACAATCTCATCCTTGGACTACAGCCAGAATCCTCCCGTAAACCTGTAAATCAGGGTCATGCTTTTGGTTAAATTCTTAGAGTTGCTTCACATTGTCCTTAGATTAAAATCTAGCTTTTTTTGGAGGGGAGCATGAATATGTTTGTTCTACTCTTTTGGTTTCATGAAAGGTTTTCACAAAGGTACTTTTAGGCTTTTGCCTCATTTTAAAACCTAATCATGAAGGTATCTTTAATTACTGCATCAATAAATTGGGAAGAGAACTGATCACAGATGGCTCAACCCCTCCCTTCTTCTTGGGATCTGTAGGCTTGTGCAGAACTTGCCCACAGGCCTGCTCTCTGACAACCAAAGAAAGGGTCTCGGCCCCAGTGGATTATTTTTGGATGACTGGCTCCTTATTTGGGAACACATCTAAAATGTCAACCTGTCTAAGGTAAGCTTTTCACCCCCATTACTCCTGTAGAAATCACTGTTATTTTACTTTAATATCCCTCATTACAATGAGATTTCCTTCATCATTTGTCTTGTATTGGTTTTGGATCTTCCCATACTGGAAAGCAAATCCATAAGAGCAGGAATCTTTTCCTTCTGTATCTCCAAAGGCTAGAACCATACCTAGCACAGGTGGCCAAATAATTGTTCTGCAGATTCAATCTACAGAAGTAAAGAATGGTTAGATAGTGAAAAATAGTTCTGTCTAGCTAAGGGCCTCAAATTTCATAGCATAAAATCTTTGCCCTCTTCAAATAGAGGGATTTTAAAAATTAAAACTTTAAAGCATTGTTCAAAGTTTTGAGAACTGAAAAATAAAAAGAATTTAACTCTCAAATAATAATTTTTATAAATTATAAATGATTAGAAAATAATTAAAAATTTAGCCATGAAGCTATGCAGGATATATGCTGCTGCTGCTGCCGCTGCTAAGTCGCTTCAGTCGTGTCTGACTCTGTGCGACCCCATAGACGGCAGCCCACTAGGCTCCTCCGTCCCTGGGATTCTCCAGTCAAGAATACTGGAGTGGGTTGCCATTTCCTTCTCCAATGCATGATGGTGAAAAATGAAAGTGAAGTTGCTCAGTCGTGCCCGACTCTTAGCGACCCCATGGACTGCATGCAGCCTACCAGGCTCCTCCGTCCATGGGAGTTTCCAGGTAAGATCTGGAGTGGGTTGCCATTGCCTTCTCCAGCAGGATACTTCCTAGTTGAAAGATATACATCAATAGACAATGTAGGATTTGGTTACATAAAAAATGGTCACCTTTTGATTCATTGCCTAATATCCTTAATAATGTAAATTTACTGCTTACCTATACTTAAGAGCCTGAGAAATGTAATTGGGTTCTCTATCCCATGTGAGTAATCTCTAATTTTCATATTCATTAAATCACTTTTAATCTCACACATGAAAATACACTACTGCTCCTAGTTGTCTAAGCAGGAAGATTCATTTTGTAAATGAAAGCAGCTGTAAAATGACTCATTAATCTCTATAACATCATAGGTGATTCAAAGGACATGATTTTAAAACAATTGTCTACCTTGTACTATGTAAAGACAGTTTTTAATTTATTGTCAATATCTCCTGGTCATTTTCTAGTGGTTTTAAGATAAGTCTCAGCTAATGTATTTAGCTTGACTAAGAAAAATCTAACTCATCATATATCTGAGGCAAAGATATTGATCTTCCTGAATGACTGTTTAAATTCCCCAGTCCATATTCTTCAAAAGAAATATATTAATAGATTTGAAGATGTTTGGGAATTACAAAGACAAGAGATAATTTCTTCTCTTAACACTTTATTCCACTGATCCCCTGTATTTTCTCCTCTCTCAGGTGAAGTTTGGGTAAGGTATCTGGGTAACAAGACTATCATTGCTGCTTTCAAAGTGACATTTGATTAAGCCAAGCACCTAGGGCTTCTATTTAAAAGGACTGGATTCTTATGCTAAGAATTTAATCCTTGTGTTTCTGATTCAATTACATTTGCAGATTGAACCAGGACTTTTAATTCTATGTCTTCTTCCATAGGTGATTACTTTGAGGGAACTCTGATAGTCTAAGTCACATTTGCTGTTTATTTTTGGAGATTTTCAAATAAAGTAATGGAGGTAGACTTAGAAACCATCTTTCTCTATTTTTATAAGGTAAGGAGGTTATTGCATTCTTTTAGCGATTGATTATTATCCATTTTGTCAATGTTTCTAAAACTTAAAATGTACAAACCACTTTGAAAAAACAATGTCTTAAAGACTATTGATATTAAAATAAATTTTTTTGTAAAATGACTTCAAAGTTATACAAACACAAAACCAGATGCAAAATCATTTCATTTGTATAATTTAACTGCCATAAGCCTGAAGTTAATTTAAATATTTAAACACTAAAAAAAAAATAGTTACAGTTTTATTTATTGTGATGGATGAGGTTGTGTCCTGGAATTAAATTGACAAGGTTGGGATTTAACAGTTAAAAGATGGAGCTTCAAGACTAGTTCTATATGTCAGAAGTCCTCAGTTTTAATTTTTAATTCAGAACATGGATTTTTACAAAAATATGGTAGGAATCCAATAATAATTCCCATTTTGTTTGCTATTTCAGAAAACTCAAGGTAACCACCACTTACAAGTCATGGCTATCAAGCATATTCTCAAATGTCAATTTCAAAAGTCAGTCTGAAAACTTTCTCATTCAAATTGATATTAAGCCCTGGTAGCTCAGATGGTAAAGCATCTGCCTACAATGCAGGATACCCGGGTTCAATCCCTGGGTCAGGAAGATCCCTTGGAGAAGGAAATGGCAACCCACTCCAGGACTCTTGCCTGGAAAATCCCATGGACTGAGGAGCCTGTATACAACTGAGCGACTTCACTTCACTTCTTAATGAAAATCTAATCATTGATAGACTTTGGAAAATAATTATAATTTCATATTTTTCCCATAGCCCCTGCTAATGAAATGCTATAAATGATCTATACTAATTAGGTTTACTATAACTCTGTTCAGCACAGCTTCTTCACACTTGCTATACCTATATTACTTTGAGTCTCAATTTTCCACTGATGTTCTCTGAACTACATCAATACCCTCCTTTACACAGTACCTTGATGCTGGGAAAGATTGAGGGCAAGAGGAGAAGGGGCAGCAGAGAGTGAGATGGTTGGCATCACTGATTCAATGGACATGAGTCAGAGCAAACTCTGAGAGACTGAAGGACAGGAAGCCTGGCATGCTGCAGTTCATGGGTCACAAAGAGTTGGATTACAACTTAGCAACTAAACAACAACACAGTACCTTATGGGGTTTTCAGTCTTCATCTGGACAAACAGGATCTTAAACACAAATATAAATGTTGGCACTGTGATTATGTGAAAATCCTCAACAGTAACTCTTGAATGCCCAAGAATTTACCCCCCAGGGCCATGGAAGTTTTGATTAGGTATTTATTTAACCGCACACACATACAAAAAGGTTAAATTGGTGGGTACAGTATATGTTTCAAAGGAAAAACTACATTCTTTTCTTTTCTTTTTTAACCTCCTACTTCCAATGTACTCCTGACCTTGACTGAAGGAGGGGTAGATGAGGGCTCAGCCGGGGTAACATTGTTAGCTGTCTTCTATGTGCCTGGTGGCCCTGGCACGGTGGCTGCACGGCAGCTGAGCAGCTGTGAGGAGATACCCTATGTCTGCTGCTCAGTGCTGGAGCGACTGTGAGGAGATACCCCACATCCAAGGGCAGAGAAGCCCCAGCAAAACAGTAGGCACTGGAGCAGAGGCTATGCAGCACTGGGGTGACTCTGAGAAGATACCCAATGACCAAGGGCAAAGGAGAAGGCCCAGTAAGATGGTAGAAAGGGTGGAATCACATTTAGAATCAAACCCCATACTCACCAGAGATAGGTCTCAAGACACCCCACAGAGACTGAGACAGAACTGTGTGTATCTTCTGAGGAGGTACGGGTCAGCAGTGAATTGCTGCAGGGGCAGGGGCTCTGGGTGCAGCAGAGCTGGATATGGCATAAACCTTCTGGAAGAAAGTCACTATTCACCAACTATAAAGCTGCCAGAACTTACACAGGACTGGGGAAACAGATTCTTGGAGGGCACAAACGAAACCTTGTCCACACCAGAACCCAGGAGAAAAGAGCAGTGACCCCACAAGAGATTAACCCAGAGATGCTGTGCATGTCCAGGAGTCTCTGGCAGAGACATGGGTCGGTGGCGGCCTGCTGAAGGGTTGGGGACACTGAGTGTAGCAGTGCATGCATGGGACCTTTTGAAGGAGGTCACCATTATCTTCATTCAGTTCAGTTCAGTGGCTCGTGCATGTCCGACTCTTTGCAACCCCATGAATCACAGCACGCCAGGACTCCCTGTCCATCACCAACTCCCGGAGTTTACCCAAACTCATGTGCATCGAGTCAGTGATGCCATCCGCCATCTCATCCTCTGTCGTCCCCTTCTCCTCCTGCCCCCAACTCTACCAGCATCGGGGTGTTTTCCAGTGAGTCAACTCTTCGCATGAGGTGGCCAAAGTACTGGAGTTTCAGCTTTAGCATCAGTTCTTCCAATGAACACCCAGGACTGATCTCCTTTAGGAGAGACTGGTTGGACCTCCTCACAGTCCAGGGGATTCTCAAGAGTCTTCTCCAACAGCACAGTACAAAAGCATCAGTTCTTCGGTCCTCAGCTTTCTTCTCAGTCCAACCCTCAAATACAAACATGACTACTGAGAAAACCATAGCCTTGACTAGACAGATCTTTGCTGGCAAAGTAATGTCTCTGCTTTTGAATATGCTGTCTAGGTTGGTCATAACTTTCCTTCCAAGGAATAAGCGTCTTTTAATTTCATGGCTACAGTCACCATCTGCAGTGATTTTGGAGCCCCCCAAAATAAAGTCTGACACAATTACCACTGTTTCCCCATCTATTTACCATGAAGTGATGGGACCAGATGCCATGGTCTTCGTTTTCTGAATGTTGAGTTTTAAGCCAACTTTGTCAGACTTCACTTTCACGTTCATCAAGAAGCTTTTTAGTTCCTCTTCACTTTCTGCCATAACGGTGGTATCATCTGCATATCTGAGGTTATTGAAATTTCTCCCAGAAATCTTGATTCCAGCTTGTGCTTCTTCCAACCCAGCATTTCTCATGATGTACTCTGGTATAAATTAAATAAGCAGATGACAATATACAGCCTTGATGTACTTCTTTTCCTATGTGGAACCAGCTTGTTGTTCCATGTCCAGTTTTAACTGCTGCTTCCTGACCTGCATACAGATTTCTCAAGAGGCAGGTCAGGTGCTCTGGTATGCACATCTCTTTCAGAATTTTCCACAGTTTATTGTGATCCAACAGTCAAAGGCTTTGGCATAGTCAATAAAGCAGAAGTAGATGTTTTTCTGGAACTCTCTTGCTTTTTCCATGATCCAGCGGATGTTGGCAATTTGATCTCTGGTTCCTCTGCCTTTTGTAAAACCAGATTGAACATCTGGAAATTCATGGTTCATGTATTGCTGAAGCCTGACTTGGAGAATTTTGAGCATTATCTTACTAGCGTGTGAGATGAGTGTAGTTGTGTAGTAGTTTGAGCATTCTTTGACACTGCCTTTCTTTGGGATTGGAATGAAAAGTGACCTTTTCCAGTCTTGTGACCACTGCTGAGTTTTCCATATTTGCTGGCATATTGAGTGTAGCACTTTCACAGCATCATCTTTCAGGATTTGAAATAGCTCCACTGGAATTCCATCAACTCCCCTAACTTTGTTCGTAGTGATGCTTTCTAAGGCCCACTTGACTTCACATTCCAGGATGTCTGGCTCTAGGTGAGTGATCACATCATCATGATTATCCAGGTCATGAAGATCTTTTTTGTACAGTTTTCCTGTGTATTCCTGCCACCTCTTCTTACTATCTTCTGCTTCTGATAAGTCCATACTATTTTTGTCCTTTTTTGAGCCCATCTTTGCATGAAATTTCCTTTGGTATCTCTAATTTTCTTGAAGAGATCTCTAGTCTTTTCCATTCTGTTGTCTTCCTCTATTTCTTTGCATTGATCGCTGAGGAAGGCTTTCTTATCTCTCCTTGCTATTCTTTGGAACTCTGCATTCAGATGCTTATACCTTTCCTTTTCTCCTTTCCTTTTCACTTTTCTTCTTTTCACAGTTATTTGTAAGGCCTCCCCAGACCACCATTTTTCTTTTTTGCATTTCTTTTCCATGGGGATGGTCTTGATCTCTCTCCTGTACAATGTCATGAACCTCCATCCATAGTTCATCAGGCACTCTATCAGATCTAGTCCCTTAAATCTATTTCTCACTTCCACTGTATAGTCACAAGCAATTTGATTTAGGTCATACCTGAATGGTCTAGTGGTTTCCCCCACTTTCTTCACTTTAAGTCTGGATTTGGCAATAAGGAGTTCATGATTTCAGCCACAGTCAGCTCCTGGTCTTGTTTTTTCTGACTGTATAGAGCTTCTCCATCTTTGGCTGCAAAGAATATAATCAATCTGATTTTGGTGTTGACTATCTGGTGATGTCCATGTGTAGAGTCTTCTCTTGTGTTGTTGGAAGAGGGTGTTTGCTATGACCTGTGCGTTCTCTTGGCAAAACTCTATTAGTCTTTGCCCTGCTTCATTCCGCATTCCAAGGCCAAATTTGCCTGTTACTCCAGGTGTTTCTTGACTTCC
>SJYF01000210.1:4706458-4716658 GCA_006410515.1 Procapra przewalskii
CCTGTAACTTCAGAAAAAAAATTATACCTTAAAAGTTTACTGTAGAAATGAGACAGTCAAAGAAGAGACATACAATCCACAAAGAGAAGTATATTAGTAAATGCCAGTATGCTAATTCATTTAGTGAACACCTCGTGTATGCCAGGGACTGCAGTAGTCACTGGGAATACAAGGGTGAGCAAGGCTGACCTTGTATAGATCATCACAGAACTTCAGACTGGTTGGAAATAGAGAAGAAAAAATTCCAGGATCCAAGACAGGGCACAACCAAACCTTAAACTAGCAAGTCCTCTGACAGAAATGACAAGAAAATAGGCTTGACCTAATGGAAGATATAATTAGAAAGCAGTGAGATAAGGTGATAGAGAGATAATGAGCAGCAGATCATGTATGGCTAGAATAACAGGACTAATGTCTTTGAATAAAATGGAAAACTGAATATTAGACATAGTCTAATTTCTGATCCACATCAAGCTATAAACAAATTAACTACTCAATGAATTTACTAAAATCAGAAGTCTGTATATTAGCATTATTTGATCATGTTGCATTCCACTATGATCGTTTTTTATTTTAGTTTTGGACATTTTGAATATAGCATTTCAAAATGTAGATGTTATGCTTTTCTTTTTTATTTTGGAGGAAGAATTTGAAAAATGTAGTTTGTCAGCTGATAAGAAATAAACTCCAAAAAAACATAAAAGCATTGTAGAAAAGGTAACATTCATTCACTTAAATACTTTTTTTGGCATCTGCTTGTACTAGGCAGCACTTCTATATCTCAGGTTTAAGATGAGGAACCAAAAAGAAAATGCTTCCACCTTCACAGAGTTTTCACTGAAGTGGGAGAGACACATAGAAAGAGAACAAGCAGATTATCATATGATACAATGGCAGGAGATGTGTGCAAGAAAGAAGAAAGTAGAACAAGCATAAAAAGGGATGAAGATGGTAAGTGGGCAGCATAGATATTTTGGATACAGTGAACAGATGGGAATGTCAGAGGAGGTGACATTTGACCAAAGACCTGAAGGGAATGAGGAATGATCGCATGAGGATCCAGGTGTGCGAGGACATAGGAGAGCTTCCAGGAAGAGAGAACAGGGAGTGGAAATTTGCTGAGCTGGGAACTTGACATGCTTGAGAAATGACAGGGAGGACGATGTGACTCTGAGCAAAGACAGAAGTGAGAGAAGGATTGAAAGGTCATCATGTAGGGCTTTGTGTGCCCGTGTGCTCAGTCGTGTCTGACTGTGATCTCATGGACTGTAGCCTGCCAGTCTCCTCTGTCCATGGAATTCTCCAGGTAAGGACACTGGATTGGGCTGCCCTCTCCTTCTCCAGGGGATCTAGGGGATTGAATCCACACCTCTTACATCTCCTGCATTGGTGGGTGGATTGTTTTACCACTAGCACCATCCCAGGCCTTTGTAGACCACAGAAAAACAATTGAATTTATCATAAATATCATGGAACCCAACTGGACGGTTCAGAGCAAAAAAGTGATACAGTCTGATTTGTGTCTTGAAAGGCTATCACTCCTGTTTAAGGAAGAAACTATAGAATATGCTGATAGAAATAGGTTAAGTAATTAAAAGGCATTTAGTAGTAATCTAGGTAAGAGACCAGGAACAAAGAAGTGTGGTACATGGAAGTGGGTATATGGAAGTGTGAAGGGGGTTCTAATTGGCTACATTCAGAATGTAATTTGAAAAAGGACAGACAGAATTGTTAATGGATATGATTGGTGAAAGGAGAGAATAAGCAGAGTTCTTGTTTGGGGTATACACAAGTGAGTATGTAGTCTTGTCTTTTATTGAAATAGGTACTGTTAAGAGAGGGATAGGTTCTATGGGAAACAAAAAATAATGAGATTGAGACTTGAACAAAATATAGGAGAGATGTTCTTATTCAGAGCAAAAATAGAAAGTAAAATCAGGAAGGGGAAGACAGAAGTCTTAAATGAGAATTTAAATGCAGTGATTGTATTTGAGCGAAATTACAAATTTTAAAAACTTTTAAAATCACAACTACTTGACTTTGTAATTGAATAGTTCTGTTGTCACAGACCAGGAAATATCTTCACATCTTTGGCAGACTTTACATTGAAGAGACATTATATTATCATTATAGTATACTCCCCTGGAAAATTACTTTAATAGTATATGAATATGTAATTTGCTTGACAATGATAGTAGATCTGTGCATTTGTGTCTTATGGTTGAGCCTGAAAGAGAAGGGACAGTAATCTATCTAAGTGCCTTTCATCACAAGTAAGGTGATGCCAGCCTAGAAGATAATGAACTTTCACAGGGTGGACAAACAGCCAACATGCTGTTATATGCTACCAACGTGTCCTCCCAGAACAATTTATTACTCAGAAGTTTTGAATTTCCCAAAGAGGAAAGAAAGCCTTTCATGGGCATAGGTTTCTTTAGTGAATGCTTATGACAGAGCATTTCCTCTTCATTCTATGTCACAAAGCTGCTTATCTATTAGGAATGGGAAGAGTCAGCTTTGGTAAGTTGGAAGCCTATTTAAAATTCTCTAGCTCAGAGCCATTATCTCAGTGCCTTTTAGAGTTTCACATTCCCTGTTTTCAAGCTACAGGGAAAATGTGACGAAAGTTGTGCCTTCTAACATAATACAGGGCTTTGATTGCTAGAGTTTGGTTGCAAAATAATTTATAAGTCACAGATATTGATCACATTAATTTTCAACTGCAGGTTTTTAAGCTATAAAATAAATAGAGTTGGTCATAAAAGGAAACACAGAAAGACCACCAGATGCGCATCAACCCCTAACCCATTTTCACAATATTACAGCTGCTCAGACTTTTGCTTTCCAGCAGCACCACCCCTCATTTGGAAGGATATAGCTTATTAGGTGTTTGATCTTTTATCAGTATCCTATGGAGGCTAATGACAGTTCAAACAGAGCTGTAATGATCTTACCATCACTTCTGCGGAAAAGCCAAAAAGAGAATCTAGAATCCTGGAAAACAGTAGAGCTAAAAACCAAACCTAACTGCTTTCCAACATTGTCTAGCTTAGAACATCATAAAAGGCATGAAAATACAATTGGGAGATTTTCTTAGAGCTAGCAGGTGAGTCGTTATATGACTTAACACAAAAGCAAATTTTGAATAATTGCAAGCTTCAGCTCAGTTCAGTCTCTCAGTCATGTCCAACTCTTTGTGACCCCATGAATCACAACATGCCAGGCCTCTCTGTCCATCACCAACTCCGGAGTTCACTCAAACTCATGTCCATTGAGTCGGTGATGCCATCCAGCCATCTCATCCTCGGTCGTCCCCTTCTCCTCCTGTCCCCAATACTTCCCAGCATCAGGGTCTTTTCTAATGAGTCAACTCTTTGCATGAGGTGGCCAAAGTATTGGAATTTCAGCTTTAGCATCAGTCCTTCCAATGAACACCCAGGACTGATCTCTTTTAGGATGGACTGGTTGGATCTCCTTGCAGTCCAAGGGACTCTCAAGAGTCTTCTCCAACACCACAGTTCAAAAGCATCAGTTCTTCGGTGCTCAGCTTTCTCCACAGTCCAACTCTCACATCCATAAATGACCACTGGAAAAACCATAACTTAGACCTTTGTTGGCAAAGTAATATCTCTGCTTTTTAATATGCTATCTAGGTTGATCATAACTTTTCTTCCAAGGAGTAAGCATCTTTTAATTTCATGGCTGCAGTTACCATCTGCAGTGATTTTGGAGCCCCCCAAAATAAAGTCTGACATGGTTTCCACTGTTTCCCCATCTATTTCCCATGAAGCTTAGTCAACTCCTAAACTTTATGAAGTTTACCCATCCACAAACCTGTCGCTTAAGACCTTTCTATTGTTGTTTACCCCAAATTACCCCTCCTCATCAGCAAGCTGAGTCTGATACATTTAAACCTAGCTGCCTTATGGAGTTATTTCACATTTGTGTGCCTGCCTGTGTGGTTGCTAAAGTCATTTCTGACTCTTTGCGACCCCATGGACTGTAGCCTGCCTAGCTTCTCTGTCCAAAGGATTTCCAGGGAAGAATACTGGAGGGGGTTCCCATTTCCTTCTCCAGAGTATCTTCTGGACCCAGAGACTGAACCCACATCTCCTTCACTGGCAGGTAGGTTCTTTACCATTGAGCCACCAGGGAAGCCCAAAAGGTTTTGAAATATAGGTCACTTCAGAGACCTCTCAGTGATTCCACTCTGCAGAGCAGACGATTTCTCAAATCACGTTGTCATTCTTTTTGTTCATACTAATTTCTGGACCATCCGGG
This sequence comes from Procapra przewalskii, assembly GCA_006410515.1. Classification (NCBI taxonomy): domain Eukaryota; kingdom Metazoa; phylum Chordata; class Mammalia; order Artiodactyla; family Bovidae; genus Procapra; species Procapra przewalskii. The sequence continues at coordinate 4,710,740 of SJYF01000210.1, forward strand.
CTGGCCCCTCTGCTGTATAGGGCTCTTTCCACAAGACTGAGCTTTTGCTTCTGTTCGTACCGATGTTATTTCTTTGTCTTGAAGAAGGAAAGAGAACAGGCTCTATCTTGAAAGCAGGACTCCATCTTGGGCCCGACTGTGGACTTTGAGCTATATGCCCAGTATCTATAGAAACGACATACCAACTGGAAAGCCAGGCCCCCTAAAGGAAGAGCCCCAGGGCTCAAATCTAGATTCTCCATCGCCTAAAAGAATACCCTAATTATCTGTGTAACCAAATAGAATCATACATTCTATTATGCTTATTGGGGTATGACCACAGGCCTATTGATAATTGTCCACTGTTAACTACCTAGGTAAGGCATATGCATCACCAGTAACTTTGTATCTTTCTTTTTCCTTTGTTCAGACTAGTTTCAGGGAATTTGGGAACATGGCTTTGCACACGTACACTTAGGGTATAAAAATTTTTCACAAAAACTAGTCAGGGTCCTTGGCTAAGAGGAGACTGTGTCTTGGGCCTGCCAGTGTGATAAACCGCACTCCCCTATCTGCATTGTCCTTCTGAGTGAGTGTTTCCCAGAACGCCTGGCTACAACAGTCTCAGTCCACTTCATGTTAAATGGAAATAGTAATAGCTGACATTCAATATTACCTAGAACAAAGTAGCTGTTGAATAAACGTGAGCTAGATTAGCAAGACGATTCTATATAGGAAGACATACCACTTCTGCCTTGGAAAAGTTCTAAATTTAAATAACTAGAGGGCATGGGGTTTGCTAAGGAAATAATGACTAAGCATCTCTGAGCAGAACTGGAGAGAAGCCGGGCACAGGCCCTGCTTGTCATCACCCTTGATTCCTGGAAATTCTCACAATTGAAAGAGCTAGTGATTAAGCTTTAGGATCTGAATTATCTAATATTTGAGAAAACATTCTCTATTAGCTCCAAATTTATTTATTTAAAAAGAAATCACCTTTCCTTAAGATACAAAGTTACTATTATTACTGCTTCTACTAGAATCATATCGTGCTGACCAAAGTTATTTGACTGAATCATTATATAAATGAACTATGTACTTCCATTTGGATGCTCATGGAGGAGCACAGGAGAGAGACTTAGAGACTTTTATATCAGGACTTTGAGGGAACAGGGATGGTGGAGTCTTGGGTTGTAACTTTGGGCAAATGAGATCTTAGCAAGTCCAATAACCTTGGATCAGCACAGTTCCCTCCCTTGGCTTGACTAAACTTTAGACCAGTTTTGTCCTGACTATAGGCTCCTGACTTCCTTTTCTTATAGCATTTACTTTAGACTACTTGTAATTGGATGGTGGGAGGGCATCATCAATTCAATGGGCACGAGTCTGAGCAAACTCCGGGAGATAGTTAAGGACAGGGAAGCTTGGCGTGCTTCAGTCCATGGGGTTGCAAAGAGTTGAACGTGACTGAGCAACTGAACAAAAACAACTTGTAACTATAAATTCATTTCCTTCATTTTTAAATGTAAATCTTTTAAAAAGCCTCTTACCAGTTTCACAACCCAGGGATATCTTTCTCAAGAAACTGGGAGCCATCCTTTTGAAATATTAGCAAGGAAGATAGAGCCTCTTATCTCCCAGTCTCTGTGGGAGGGTAGGAGCCTAACTCCTGTGGGTGTCTTGGTCAGAGTTTAGAACTACCTTCTCTCAACTTGACCTTTCTTTTGAGTAAGAGCAATTAGCAAACACAGGTGGCCTAAGAGTCCCCCCAGCACACACCCTCCCACCACAACATGCACACACACACTGTCTCAAAAACTCTCCCACCCTTCCTCTCCTCCTACTTAAGTATCCAGACTTGATGTGTTCCCCATCTGCCTATGTCTGGCAATAATATCAGACTAAAATCAAATTGTTTGCCAATTTTATCCAGTGAAAAAAATTTTAACACCCTACTGCCCATACACCAAGAAAGAACAGAGTTTAGTCTTAGAATCCTGCTATCTCTGATCCTTTCTTGACAGGTTTATAGGCCTTTGTAGGTCTGCCCCCTGCTTCATTTCTGCCAAGGAATGAGGCAGAAGATGACCTGTTCATGTGGGCATTCGTCAAGCTCTGCACCTTCTGGGTTGGAGGCACCATCTTAGCTTTTTATTTTAATAACAATGTGGTTCTGCTGTCAATAAAGTGAATCAGTTATATGTATAGATTATATATACATCCCTTCCTCCCACCTCCTGTATCCCACCCCTCTAGGTCATGACAGAGCACCAAGCTGAGCTCCCTGTGTTATACAGCAGCTTCCCTCTAGTTACCTAGACACCTTCTTTTTCTTTCTTTCTCCTTCCTTCCTTGTTCTGTCCCCTCCCTCTTCCCCTTCCCATTTTTTCTCTTCTTTCCCTTCTCCCCTTACTTTAGTGACAGTTACTCATTTTTCCTGAAGGATCCATCATCTCTTTAATGAGTTCAGTCTTTCAGAAGAAAATCAAATTGATTTTATTCTAATGCAAAGGAATTGGCAACATGGTTCTGTTTCTTATCACGAAAAAGCCACTGAAGTGAGGAAGGCTAAAGGGCCAAGCTTTTTGAAGGGGAAGAGGTTGAGACAAAATAAGTACAGAAAATAAAATAGAAAATTGATATCTCAACAAAGCATGACCTGTAGCAACTCAAAGGCAATGCCAAAGAATGCTCAAACTATCGCACAATTGCACTCATCTCACATGCTAGTAAAGTAATGCTCAAAATTCTGCAAGCCAGGTGTCAGCAGTATGTGAACCGTGAACTTCCAGATATTCAAGCTGGTTTTAGAAAAGGCAAAGGAACCAAAGATCAAATTGCCAACATCCACTGGATCATCAAAAAAGCAAGAGAGTTCCAGAAAAACATCTATTTCTGCTTTATTGATTATACCAAAGCCTTCGACTGTGTGGATCACAATAAACTGTAGAAAATTCTGAAAGAGATGGGACTACCAGACCACCTAACCTGCCTCTTGAGAAACCTGTATGCAGGTCAGGAAGCAGCAGTTAGAACTGGACATGGAACAACAGACTTGTTCCAAATAGGAAAAGGAGTATGTCAAGGCTGTATATTGTCACCCTGCTAATTTAACTTATATGCAGAGTACATCATGAGAAATGCTGGACTGGAAGAAGCACAAGCTGGAATCAAAATTGCCAGGAGAAATATCAATCACCTCAGATATGCAAATGACACCACCCTTATGGCAAAAAGTGTAGAGGAACTAAAAAGCCTCTTGATGAAAATGAAAGAGGAGAGTGAAAATGTTGACTTAAAGCTCAACATTCAGAGAATGAAGATCATGGCATCTGGTCCCATCACTTCATGGCAAATAGATGGGGAAACAGTAGAAACAGTGGATGACTTCATTTTAGGGGCTCCAAAATCACTGCAGATGGTGACTGTAGCCATGAAATTAAAAGACACTTGCTCCTTGGAAGGAAAGTTATGACCAACGTAGATAGCATATTAAAAAGCAGAGATATTACTTTGCCAACAAAGGTCCATCTAGTCAAGGCTATAGTTTTCCCAGTGGTCATGTATGGATGTGAGAGTTGGACTGTGAAGAAAGCTGAGAGCTGAAGAACTGATGCTTTTGAACTGTGGTGTTGGAGAAGACTCTTAAGAGTCCCTTGGACTGCAAGGAGATCCAACCAGTCCATCCTAAAGGAGATCAGTCCTGGGTGTTCATTGGAAGGACTGATGCTAATGCTGAAACTCCAAAACTTTGGCCCCCTCATGCGAAGAGTTGACTCATTGGAAAAGACCCTGATGCTGGGAGGGATTGGGGGCAGGAGGAGAAGGGGATGACAGAGGATGAGATGGCTGGATGGCATCACCGACTTGATGGACATGAGTCTGAGTGAACTCTGGGAGCTGGTGATGGACAGGGAGGCCTGGCGTGCTGCTATTCATGGGGTCACGAAGAGTCAGACAGGACTGAGCGACTGAACTGACTGAACTGTTGCAACTCATCTTCCCAAAGGAGAAATGAAACTTTGGCCACCACTTCCCTAGGAGAAGGAAATGGCAACCCACTCCAGTATTCTTGCCTGGAGAATCCTATGGACGGAGGAGCTTGGTGGGCTCCAGTCCACGGGTTGCAAAGAGTCGGACACGACTGAGCAACTTCTCTTTCACTTCACTTCCCTATGAACAATTCAAGTGTAACTCTCGTTAAGTGAGAGTGTGGTAGGCAACCCTGCAGACTAGCAGCATCAGCATCCTGGGAGATTTCAGAGACACCAAATGTCAGATCCTATCTAGAACTACTGGATCCAACCTACAGAGCCATGAGGATCCCAGGTGATTCCAGTGAACCCTAAGGTTTGAGAAACCCTGGCATAGAAAGCAAACTCTGGAGTCAGAATAATAATGGTGGCAATTCAGGATGGTGTGTCCAGTAGAGTCAAGCAAGTTATCAGCAATGCTTTAACAGATAAGGAAACAAGGCAATGAGAAGTAACTTGTCTAAAGGCACAAAGTTAATGCAGACATACCTTGTTTATTGTCCTTCACTTTATTGCACTTAAGATACTGCTTTTTTTTTTTTTTTAACAGATAGACGCTTTCTGACAACTCTGCTTTGAGCAAGTCTATCGGTACTACTTTCCAACAGTATTTGTCCACTTTATTTCTCTTTGTCACATTTTGCTAATTCTTGCAATATTTCAAGCCCTCCACCAGTGAAAATAATACTCTTTGATGAAGATTCAAATGATGGTTAGTATTTTTCAGCAATGAAGTTTTTTTATTATTTTTCATATAATGCTATTGCACACTTAATGGAGTATAATATAATATAAACATAAATTTTATACGCAGCAGGAAGCCAAAACATTTGTGTGAATTCCTTTATTGCAGTATTTGCTTTACTGTGGTTGTCTGGAAGCAAACCTGCACTGTAGCTGAGATACACCTATAAATCGAAAAAGAAGTTAAATAATAGTTCAGCTCAGTTGCTGAGTTGTGGCTCTTTGTGACCCCATGAACTGCAGCACACCAGGCTTCCCTGTCCTTCATCAACTCCCCGAGCTTGCTCAAACTCATGTCCCTCAAGTCGGTGATGCCATCTAACCATTTCATCCTCTGTTGTCCACTTCCCTCCTGCCCTCAGTCTTTCCCAGCATCATCCCAGGTCTTTTCCAAGTAGTCACTTCTTCACATAAGTATTGGAGTGTTGGAATTTCAGCTTCAATATCAGTCCTTCCAATGAATATTCAGGACAGATTTCCTTTCAGATTGACTGGTTTGATCTCCTTGCAATCCAGGGGACTCTTAAGAGTCTTCTCCAACACCATGGTTCAAAAGCATCAAAATCACACCTAAATTGAAGTCCTGAGTCTGCTACTTACTCACTCTAGGAAACCTTGAACAAGTTACCCGAACATTCTGAGGCTTTCTTATCTGAAAAATAGAGGTGGTGTATACATTTCACAGTTGTTATGTAGATTAAATGAGATTACCTGTATAAAGAATCGCATATGTTGATAGTATTGTTTAGGTTTAATGCTTCTGATAATCTCTGGGAAAAAAGTAGTCATTCTGTTCAAGAATAAATATATTCAGTTATCCTTATGTTAGATGTGAGATGGGAGTGAAGGTAACCATAACAGGTATGCGAGAGAATACTGAGAGGAATTTACTTAATTTTCAGATCTTTGGCTGTGGAAACACATGATATATTCCAGGGACAGAGTCTAGAGAAGAAATTAACAGGTCTGAGACTTCAAAGAGAAAATGAAAGAAGTCATGGGAGGGAATTTTAAACCAGCATCTTTTGTTGCCAATTAGCAGACAATTTTAACTTAATGTTTGCATTAAGCCCTGAGGTGTTTTAAATTAGCATAATCAATCATTTTGCCTTGTGATTTGCCTTAGGTTTTCCCCTTGGTTTTTTTTTTTTTTTTTTTTTTT
>SJYF01000210.1:4732363-4744166 GCA_006410515.1 Procapra przewalskii
TTGGTCATTAGGTATCATAAAATACTTATGGACAATTTGTTTCGAAAATATGCACTGTGTGAAAGAAGTTTGATTTGATTTAGACCTTTAATTTGTGGCTTCATGAGAAGTTATGTCTATCTTAGCATCAAATACTTTAAAAGCATATGTGTATCAGAAGGTTACAAACATATATCACCTTCTGGTATAACTGGAGGTAACTGTAATATTTTTGCTAGTCTATAAAATTCTTATAAGTGGTTTAGGTAATAGTCCTATCAGATAAAAGAGACTTTCATTTCGTATGCCTCTTACTATTACCAGTTTAGAGCAAAGCAAACATCATAAGACCTGTACATTCTGGAATTTTTATTGGTAATTAAACAACTTCAGTGAAGTCCAAAAGTTAATCATATTATTTGCTTCTTCTTCTGTACTCTTGCCTGGAAAATCCCATGGGTGGAGGAGCCTGGTGGGCTGCAGTCCATGGGGTCACTAAGAGTTAGACACGACTGAGTGATTTCACTTTCACTTTTCACTTTCATGCATTGGAGAAGGAAATGGCAACCCACTCCAGTGTTCTTGCCTGGAGAATCCCAGGGACGGGGGAGCCTGGTGGGCTGCCGTCTATGGGGTCGCACAGAGTCGGACACGACTGAAGCGACTTAGCAGCAGCAGCAAACAACTTCAGTGAAGGTCAAAAGTTAATCGGATTATTTTGTTTCTTTTTCTGTCTCTGCAAACTTTTTGGAATAGGAATAGGTAATGCCATCAAGTTTGTTGGTTCTGTCATAGTTAAAAATTAACCAAAAGCCAGATACACTGATATCAAGATTCACTCCACTACACTACATGGCTTCCTGTAGATACTCCAGGGCACTGCTTCTATTAATTATTCAATCACATTGTGGTATCTATAAGATTGTTCAGAGAATGAAGTTATCTATTCCATTTAAAAGGGGAAATAGTATAAGATTCAAAACTGAGTGTTTGAGAAATAATATGCATTGAGAAATACTAGAAAATAATAACATTAATATCATAGACATTTCAAATTTTTGTCAAGAAAGATATGGCCAACCAAGATTAGAATTTCCCATGGAAAATGAGCTAAGAATAGAAAGTCCATGTTCTCCATATACATGTGTATATTTATATGTGTACATGTATCAATCAAAAAAAGATGATAAGATGAAATCCACTTAGAAATCAACCTCTTAATTAAAATAGGATTGATCCTCCAAGGCAACACTATTAAAAGAACAACTGCATGGGCTGGGTCAATAATAAAGTGAGGGCATTCTCTAAGTCAGTCAGAATCTATCAATAACTCCTATCTCTACTGTTCATATGTCCTAAAATGTAAATCTGAACATATGCCCCTACAAAAATTTCTCACTTCACCCTCACATTTCAGGGTTATCTTATAAGAGGTGATAGATAGAACCTTTAGTTGATCCTGAGAAGAAATTTAATTTGATTTTTCCTGAGGCAGCATCTTGCCACCCACACATTTTCTCTCCCTTGAGTTGAAATAGCTCTTAGCATTCAAATGAACAAAAGTTCAAATATGCAGAAAAATACAGCTTTGGAACTATTGAATTGCAGTCCAAATCTGCCTACAAAATGTAGAGAGTTTGAATAAAACCTAAAGCTGAGTCACAATATTATGAACATCTGGGTTCACACATACATTGTCAATAGCCCTATTGGGAAAAGTTAAGGGAATCCATGTGGAAATAGTTACTCAGACTCTGTATTGCTATTTGGTCATCCTTTCTATCCTCACAATCAGATTGAGTGTTTACAGAGCATGACAGGGCAATAACAGAGAAACAGTCATCTTAAGTACCCCTTCCCACAGTGTGGATTAAGTTCAGTCCACAGTGTAAGGGCATTTTTATTTCTTCCCCTCTTTGGGAAAATTTTTCTCTTTATAGTCTTTATTTTAAGCCTAGATTATCGAAGTGGCAACTTAGTGTTTATAGTGCTTGAACTGGCATTAAACACAAACATTCAAAGTGAGTATTGTCATACCAGGCCAGAACAGGCGCTCAGCTGCTCTGGATCAGCTTCCACATCTGACACTTCACTAAATTATTTTATACCAAAGAAGTGAAAATGTGGCCATGGTTTTTCTCGCATCACAAATTGTATATGAAGCAAAGGGCAAATTACATTCCATTACAAATGGATAAGGGGCAATAATTTCTTCTAGAAAAGAAATTGTTTTTAAATATTATCTTTTTAGAAAAATGAGGTAAGTTCATGAGATAGAAAAAAAAAAACACAAATTTTCACCACCAGGAGAGAACCATCCAATAAAGATCTAGTATTTTAGAATAGTTTTCATATTTTCTTACAAGTTCATGAGTGTGTTCTTCTGTATATGACAATATTTTTTATGTAGCTTACATTTTAACTTATCATATGTGCTGTGTAATTTAAAACACTTCATAGAAAGTATATTAATAGATATAAAATATTTAAACATGATTATATACTGCATTTGTTTTTAATTTTTCCAGTTTTTTGAGAAATAACTGACATAACATTTTATAATTAAGTTGTACAAGATAAAGATGTGATGTATGTATACATCCCCAAATGATTAATAAGTTTAGCTAACATCCATTACCTCACATAATTTTCTTTTTCCTTATGATGAGAGCCTTTAAGATATATTCTTTTCAGTTCAGTTCAGTTCAATTCAGTCGCTCACTTGTGTCCTACTCTTTGTGACCCCATGGATTGCAGCACACCAGGTCTCCCTGTCCATCACCAACTACCGGTGTTTAGTCAAACTCTAGTCCATTGAGTCGGTGATGCCATCCAACACTCTCATCCCCTTCTCCTCCTGCCCTCAATCTTTCCCAGCATCAGGGTCTTTTCCAATTAATCAGTTCTTCACATCAGGTGGCCAAAGTATTGGAGTTTCAGCTTCAACATCAGTCCTTCCAATGAATTTCCTTGTAGCCCAAGGGGCTCTCAAGAGTCTTCTCCAACACCTCAGTTCAAAAGCATCAATTCTTTGGCACTCAGCCTTCTTCCCTGTCCAACTCTCACATCCATACATGACCACTGGAAAAACCATAGCCTTGACTAGATGGACCTTTGTTGACAAAGTAATGTCTCTGCTTTTTAATATGCTATCTAGGTTGGTCATAACTTTTCTTCCAAGGAGTAAGCGTCTTTTAATTCCATGGCTGCAGTCACCATCTGCAGTGATTTTGGAGCCCCGAAAAATAAAGTCTGACACTGTTTCCACTGTCTCCCCATCTATTTGCCATGAAGTGATGGGACTGGATGCCGTGATCTTAGTTTTCTGAATGTTGAGTTTTAAGCCAACTTTTTCACTCTCCTCTTTCACTTTCATCAAGAGTCTCTTTAGTTCTTCTTCACTTTCTGCCATAATGGTGGTGTCATTTGCATATCTGAGGTTATTGATATTTCTCCCAGCAATCTTGATTCTAGCTTGTGCTTCATCCAGCCCAGAGTTTCTCATGATGAACTCTGTATCTCAGTTAAATAAACAGGGTCTTTTAGGAACTTTCAGATATACAATACAGTGCTGTTAAGTATGGTCACCATGATGCATATTACTTCCCAGGATTTATTTATTCTTATAACTCTAAGTTAGTACCTTTTGACCACCTTTATCCATTTTCCATGTCTCTACATCCTGCCTCTGGCAGCTATCATTATATTTGCTGCTTCTGTAAGTTTATTTTTTTTATGAGTTCATACAGGTTTTGTTCCTAGATCTGACTAAATTCACTTAACATGATGCCCCCAAGGTCTGTCAGTGTTGTTGCAAATGACATAATTTGTTTTTTCTTTTTTTTTTAAGACTGTGAATAATAGTCCACTGCAAGCACGCAACACATTTTATCTATTGATTCATCCATTAATAGGCATTTAGAATGTTTACATGTATATTGGCTATTGTGACTGCCACTGCAATGAACAGGGAGGTGCAGACATCTCTTTAAAATAGATTTCATTTCCTTTTGACAGACACTTAGAATTTGGGTTACTGGGTCCAATGGTAGTTCTATTTTTAACTTTTCAGGAAACTCTACCCTGTTTTTCATTGTGACTGCACCCTTTTACATCCCTACAAACATGTACAAGGGTTCCTTTTTTTCCCCACATCCACACATTTTCTTCATTTAGGTTTCTGTCTTCCACTGTATAGTCTTTATTATTCTTCCTTGTCCACTTATAAAAATACATATTCAGTATTTGATTCTATAGTGGTTACTTCAGAGTTTTCCATAAAATGTACAAGCTCTGTGATTTTTTTATGTTACTATTTTATAAAGTCATTCTGAGAAGAACTAGTTTAGGATGTGTTAATAAATAGTCTTAATGATCAGAAAAGCTAGGGATGTAACAACCCTCTCCCCTAAATTAATAGCTCCTAACAACAGGTTACCATTTTCTCTCAGTTCTCTAGGGTGAACAGGTTCAGCTCAGGGCTTTGGAGTTTGTCAGGAGGGACAGGGTTCCAGTCATTAGAAGTCAAAACTATGGTAGATGCCTAAGTATATTCACTGTGACAGCTGGTAGCCGATCCCAGCTGTTGCTGAGTCTGAGCTGGGCTAACCAACTAGTATGTCCACACAGTTTTAATATGTGACTTTTTCTTCTCACAACAGGGTGGTGACTGGGTTCCAAGAAAAGTTTTGGGTATTTTTTGCTTTTTATTTTTTACTGGTGTATAGCTGATTGACAAACAATGTTGTGATAGTTTCAGGTGAACAGTATAGGAACTCAGCCATACATGCACAGGTATCTATTCTCTCCCAAGTCCCCCTCCATTGCAAGCTGCCAAATAACACTGAGCAGAGTTCCATGTGCTGTATAGTAGGTCCTTCTTGGCTATCCGTTTTAAATATAGCAGTGTGTACATGTCCATCCCAAATTCCTTACCATTCTTTACCCTCAACCTTCCACCTGGCAACCATAAGCTCCCTCTGGAAGTCTGTGAGTCTGTTTCTGTTTTGTAATTTCTCTTGTATCATTTCTTTTTAGATTCCACATATAAAGGATGTCACATATTTCTTCATCTCCGTCTGACTTACTTCACTCTGTAGGACACTCTCTGGGTCCATCCATGTTGCTGCAAGAGGCATTAATTCATTCTTTTTCATGGCTGAGGAATATTTGATTCCATACATGAACCACATATTCTTTATCCATTCCTCTGTTGATGGACATCCAGGTTGCTTCCATGTCTTGGCTATTGTAAATGTTGCGATGAACACTGGGGTGCGTATATCTTTTCAGACCATTGTTCAAGGAAAGATTATTCTGATAATCCCAACAGCACCTATAAAATGAATTTAGCATCAGAAATCCTAAGACAAGACAGCTCAGATGCATTAAATTACTCAGGAAAAAATTAAAACCAGCCTAGGTGCAAGAGGAGGAAAAAGTTCCACTTTTTTGTTGGAAAGAACAATATTCTCATACAAGGAGGGAAGGAACTGGTAGAGGCTGTATTTTAGATACTTAGAAAACTTTCTCATAGATATAATATTTTTGAACATACTGAAGAAAAATCCTGTGTAACAGCTAACCAAATTATTTTTTCAAGGCAAGTTTTATTTTCCTCACACATAAGTCATCATCCTTATAACAACAGTCCCCTAACAAATAAGTTTCAGAAGTGTTACTTTAGGCCAGCATTGTCTAACAGAAATATACTACAAAACGTGTAATTTTAAGTGTTCTAAGAATCCCATTAAAAAATAACCCATTTATTTAACCATTATTAACCCATTATTAACCCATTTATTTAACCCATTATTTATAAAATAATATCATTAATAACATGTAATCAACATAAAAATTGATAAGATGTTTTACCTATTTTTGTATTTGTCTGTAACCCAGCTTTGTTGAAATCAGTTTTTCTATATTAATTTTCTGTCTGACTAATATATCCACTGTTGATCATGGAATATTAAAATCCTCTCCTATTATTGTGCTATTGTTTATTTCTCCTTTTAGATCTGTTTGTATTTGCTTTATATAATCAGGTAATCTGATGTTAGATGCTCAAATATTTACAACTGCTATATTTTCTTGATGAATTAACCTTTTTTATCCTTACATAATAACCTTCTTTGTCTCTTGTAACCATTTTTAACTTAAATTTTATTTTGTCTGGTTTAAGTATGACAACACTTGGTCTCACTAAGCCTTTGCTTGGAATAGCTTTTTCTATCCCTTCACTTTCAGTCTATGCGTGTCATGATGGCTAAAATGAGTCTCTTTTAGGCAACATTTTATATACCTTGCTTTTTTATCAATTCAGTCACTCTTTCATTTTGCTTGTAAAATTTCATCAAAGGAGCTATTGACAGATGTGGACTTAGATTGCCATTTTGTTCATTGTGTGCTGTTTTGTAGTTCTTTTACCCTTTACCTCTCTTGTCTTCCTTTGTGATATGATGACTTTCTGCGGTAGTTTGCTTTGATTCCTTTAATTTACTCTTTTGTACTACAGGTTTTTCCTTTGTGCTTACTATGAATCTACGTGTAATTTATTTATTATGGCTGGACTGGGTCTTTATTACTACACACAGACTTTTTAAGGGCTGCTTTCTGATTGCGGTGTTCAGGCTTCTCTCTGTGGTGGCTTCTCTTATTGCAAACCCCAGGCTCTAGAGCACAAGGGCTTCAGTAGTTGTGGTGTGTGGTCGTGGTGTGTGGTCTCAGTATTTGTATCACATGGACTTAGTTGCTGCACAGCATGTGGAATCTTCCCAGGCCAGGGATCAAACTCGTGTCCCCTGTATTGACAGGCAGATTCTTAACCACTGGATCACCAGTGAAGTTCTACATATGATATTTTGTAGTTAAACATCCTATTTTAAGCTGGAACATTTGCCTGGGCTCCACAGTCACCTCTGGTTGGGTGGGACCACAGGCTGTGTTCCGTGGCAGGGTGATGCTCCTGGTTGGAGTCTTTAATTAGTGCTGCAAGGTGAGTTCCTCAACTTTTCTTGGCCAGATGGGGCCTTAGGCTGTGCTCCCCAAATCTAGTTGTGTAGATTTTGCATTTAGGCAGGGCTGCAAGTAGAGCTTCATGATCAGCCAGGGCCTCAGGCTGTGCTCCACAATCAAGAGGGCCATAGCCTGTGCCCTGAGGTGAGATCAGGCCGCAACTGGGCTCCACCACTGGACAGGTGTTAGTTATGCTCTGCTGTTGGGCAAGGTCCCTGGCCAACCTCCCTGGTCAGGTGGGCCTCCAGCTGAATCCTGCAGTTAGATTTGGGTGGGTCATTGTCCAAGGCCCCTGGTCTGGTGGTGTCATGGAGTGTACTCAGCAATAAGGCAGAGCCATAGGTTGTACTCTGTTGTTGGGCAGGGCTGCAAACCAGTCTCTGCGGCTGGGCAGTTCCATAAGATGGGTCTGAACTGGAACCACTGCTTGGTCTTCCTGGTCAGACTGGTCAGGAGGGTTTGCTGAGGAATTTGACAGGTCTGCTGACTTATTTCCCTACCCAGCCGTGCCGTAGAATGTGCTCTGCAGCTGCCTGGCATCTATGGCTGGATTTCCTGGTGGGGCAGAATGGGAGCCATGCACAGTAGTTGGACAAGGTTGGTAATTTGTTTTCTTGTCTGGGTAGGGCTGACAAGAATGGGCTCCATGGCTTATATGGCTGCTGGCTGGGGACACAACCCAGGTACAACTGCTCACTGAGTTCTCTGGCCAGATGAAGCCACAGCTGGGATCTCTGCTCATACCACCGCCAGCAGAAATGTGGTCTGCCAATATTCGTGCACTGGTTGCTGTAAGCTGTGAATCCCTTCTCCATCCCTGTCTGATCCCTGGGTGTCCAGGCACAGCCAGTGACGCCTTAGAGGCAAGATCCAAGTTGCCCTTCTGAGGAGCATCTGACAATGGTGTGAAGAAGGATGTCTATGTCGGTTGGGCTCTCTTTTGCCCAGTGGAGAAAGTGAAGGCCAAGGGAGGCTCCTCTCCGTTTGGTGCTGTGCCAGCGTGGGGAGACGGCAATGCAATCAAAGTGAAATCACTTATTTTGCACTTCTAATGTGGTCCTCCTCAGTCTCTAGAGTCCAAGGGAGTGCTCCTGCCTAACCCATGGGTTTTGGGGTCTTCGTATAGGTGTCTTATCTGTGGATAGTTGCCAGTCTTGTGAGTGGGACTGAAGTCAGGGAGCACATATTCTGCCATCTTAATGACATCAGCTTGTTTCTTTTAATAAGGTAAAATGAACCTGGCTTCAGATTGTCAGTAGAAAGAAAACACAGATAACCTTTTATTCTGCTCCTTAGTCCTTAGGCTCTTATAAAACTGCTTCTGTCAGGTTTAAAGTAAACAAATATAAAAAGAAATGCATAGCTCACTTGTGTTTATCCGTAGGAATCCATCTGGTATGACTTTGCTGAACAAAGGTAAATTGCTGCCCAACCTCCTTGACTCTCTGTCAGAGACAGAAATTGTTTCTGTGCACCAGAATGTATTTCTTCCTTGTACAGGTTTTTAATGTATAAAGGAAGACGAGAGATCACATCTTCAGATATGTACTGTATACACATCTTTCACTCTTCCTTCTCATCCAGAGTATTTGGCATAAGAAAATTACATATATCAGAATCCTGTATCCTACTGAGTATCATCTTCAACTTTCTGTTCTACTGTTTTTTAGTAGATATAAGCCCCAAATGATGTAAGAATGTACTAATGGGACCTCAGGAAGGGGATAGGCTTGATTCTGCTTTAGAAACCAATACTGCACAGTAGGGGATTGATTGCCAATTTCCTTGTTGCTGCACAATCTGCATGAAAATGCAGGAAGTAAATAGCAAGGAGAACTAAACTCACTTCATGGTAGATAGCTCTATTTCAAAATGGCAAAATTTATCACAATACTGTATCTTACTTCAGCTCCATATGATCTAAGGTTATTGTAATTTATTCTCTCATATATATGGTACTATTAAATACAGTTAATTTCAGATGTTAATCAGTTAATCAAAACATTAATTCAGTTTACCTAGTATAACTAAAACGATGATAATACAACAGTAGTGATAGAATCCAATGTGTGTGCTCTTAGTTGCTCAGTCACGTCCGACTCTTTGAGACCCCGTGAACTGTAGCCTGCCAGGCTTCTCTGTCCATGGGATTCTCCAGGCAAGACTATTGGAATGGGTTGCCATTTTCCCATCCAGGAGATCATTCCAACATAGGGATTGAACCTGCGTCTCTTGCCTCTCCTATATTTGCAGGTGGAGAAAGAAATGGCAACCCACTCCAGTATTCTTGCTGGAAAATCCCATGGACAGAGTAGCCTGGCAGGCTACAGTCCATGGGGTCGCAAAGAGTAGGCCATGACTAAGCAACTTCACTATCTTTACGTCTAGCGCCACCTGGGAAGCCTGATCGAGTCCAGTGCTAGGTGTATAATGATCACCAGAGAGAGTTTGTGCTCCCTACTGTTTTCTATCTTGAAGAAAAGTGCCAGGAGGAAGAGGGGGAATATAAAGACATTGTTTGGTAATGATGCCACGGTATATTTTTGACTAAAAGGGAAAAGAATGAACCCTGCTTCTCCCTAGCATGTGCTCTTTTCCTTTTTCTGGCAGGGATGGCATTTCTTTGGAGCAGCTCTGCATTATCTTTTGAAATCTTTATGCTTTGTAGCTTATTAAGGCTTGTATAAAGTAACTACTAACTAGCTCCCATTTGGTAATGGGTTCTTGTTCTAGAAAATCCTAGAGTGATAGTACTCCACAGAAGGCAATTTTGCTACAAGAAGACAGTTTGTGATGTCTAGAGTCATTTTACATGCTACAATGTATAGGACAGCCCTCCACAACAAAGAATTATCCATTCCAAAATATCAATGAGCTATGTTAAAAAACTTGGTATGTACTGCAATGACCAGAATGGAGGCACAGGGTGAGAGTGGGAAGCCAAAAGCAGGTGATGTAGGTATTAATATTATTGCATCAATCTCTAATCTTCCCTATCATGATAAGCCTGTCATGTTGCTATTGTCTCCATTTTCCTCAAGAAGAAGGCATTGTGTATGCATAACCATAGGTAGACCTGCAGATACATACGTAGATGCATAGTAATATTATAAATAACCCTCCAGCATAGTAATATTATAAATAACCCTCAAAGTGAATTTTAATTACCTGTTCTGTGTATGTGTATTTTCAGAAAATATTATGACAATTCAAATGAGTTATTTTGCTCAATAGCTCACAAAGCCAAGATCTAAATCCAAGTCACACTGCAAACTCTTTGTTGTTCCACGGCACCACTCTAACAGAAGTGCATATTCATTCATCTGTGAGCCACTGAGTCATTCACTCATTGAACTACTATTTTTCTCTGAAGGGACCTGGAAAGCATCAGACTGCATGTGTTCACAACCATGTAGCTCTTTGCAGTTGTATAAAGTGCTTTTTTCTGTTTTTTTTTTTAACCTCAAAGAAAAATTTATTCCATATCTTGGATTCGTCTAGGAAAAGGACAGAGATTGCCTAGGATAGCTGATTATGCTCTTGAATTGTTGCTTAATATTTAAAGCTTTACAAGAGTTTGTGTTTTGTTTTGTTTTGTTTTTTTACTTCTACTTTACAATACTGTATTGGTTTTGCCATACATTCATATATTTTCTTATCCTCAAAATAGATCAGAAAACTGTGGCTCTACAGATTAGGGAAACCAAGACTCACCACTGGATCTTTCTGATTCTTTCCATTAACCTTCACTAGAAGAGCCATTCTCACCTTAGTGCGTCTCATGTTCACCATAAGTGTTATTTCAGTGCTTCCCCAATTTTTGAACAAGGTGGTAATACTTGCTCAGTCACTTTAGACAAAGTATTATTTGTTCATTCTCCTGGCACTTCATCTGTGTCAAAACCTCCCAGGCCACAAGAGCTGAAAGAATCAAAGACTTGACACACTAACATGTTGTAGACACTGGTTGAGAGTATCTGGTTAGCCCCACATACAGGCTTTACAACACGTCTCCATTTACTCCCTTGCTCACTAAAATGTATTGGGTTCATTTGAACCATTTATCCAGCCCAATAGTAAGCAATACAATACTAACATTATGTCAATAAAACCACAAATTAATAATCAAAATTACAATGATTAGTGCCCACATCAGATGACCATCTCTATAAACATATCTTTATGTTTTCTAGAATTTTAAACATTATACAAGACTAATTCAAACATCATCCAAATTATTTCTGGAGGGATAAGGTAAAGAAATAGTTGTCTCTTAAGAGAACACAAATGGCTAGTGCATTTCCCTGTGTTTTTTCTCATCATCAACATAAGCCAGTAAGAAAAAAAGTGGATTATGATATAATTATGTGCTTTTCTAGTATACCATTTACCACTAATCCTTACCTTTACATGCTATTGTAATTCATTTTACTCAACAAAAACAACATTCTTAATGATGTATTGGCTCAAATTTAGTGTAATATTTCAGGAAGTAAAAATAGGAATCTCAGACATAATAACATGTCGGTATGGGTGAATTTCCTTCTGTGACTGTATCACTTTTGAGTGTATTTTTCCCCTCACTGGATTTTGGTCTTTTCAGATAACACTTCTTAACTCCCATCACAGCATTATAAATAAGTTTTGAGTCATTTTAAATTAAATAATTTCACAGTTTCTTCTTGGCTAGCCTTTTTCTCTACCTAATCTAGAATTTCTACAAAATGTGAACAGATCAAATAATCACATGCATCCTATTTCTTACTTGAATGTGTTAATTGCAAACAACTTCTTGCAGTATTTTCTG
>SJYF01000210.1:4761331-4775505 GCA_006410515.1 Procapra przewalskii
GAAACTCCAGTACTTTGGCCACCTCATGTGAAGAGCTGACTCATTGGAAAAGACTCTGATGCTGGGAGGGATTGGGGGCAGGAGGAGAAGGGGACGCCAGAGGATGAGATGGCTGGATGGCATCACGGACTCGATGGACGTGACTCTGAGTGAACTCCGGGAGATGGTGATGAACAGAGAGGCCTGGCGTGCTGCGATTCATGGGGTGGCAAAGAGTCGGACACGATTGAGCAACTGAACTGAACTGAACTGAACTGCAGGAACCTCCATATTGTTGGCCATAGTGGCTGTATCAATTTACATTCCCACCAACTTTGTGTTAGGGTTCTCTTTCCTCCACACCCTCTCCAGTGTTTATTGTATGTAGATTTTTCGATGATGACCATTATGACTGATGTAATACCTCTTTATAGTTTTGATTTCCATATCTATAATAATTATTGATGTTGAGCATCTTTTCATGTGTTTGTTGGCCATCTATATATCTACTTTGGATAAATGTCTATTTAGATCTTCTGCCAATGTTTTGATTGGGTTTTTGGGGTTTTTTGGTATTGAGCTACATGAGCTATTTGTATATTTGGAAGGGAGGATTTTTTTTTAATTTATCTATTTATTTTTGGCTGCTGGGTCTTTGTTGCTGCACATGGACTTTCTCTCGTTGGAGTGAGTGTGCTTGTTGTGGTGGCTTCTGTTGCTTTGGAGAACAGGCTGTAAGGTATATGGGCTTCAGCAGCTGTAAGTTTTGTGGAATCTTCCTGGACGGGGATCACACCTGTATCCCCTGCATTGGTAAGTGGATTCTTTACCATTGGACCTCCAGGGAAGTCCTGTTTGTATATTTTGGAGATTAATCCTAGTCAGTTGCTTCATTTGCAAATATTTTCTCCCATTCTGAGGGTTGTCTATTTACTTTGTTTACAGTTTCCTTTGATGTGCAAAAATGTAAGTATAATTAGTTAATTAAACAAAATCCCATTTTTTAATTTTTGTTTTTATTTTCATACTCTAAGAGGTGGTTCAAAAAAGGTCTTGTAGGAATTTATGTCAAAGAGTGCTTTTCCTATGTTTTCCTTTAAGCGTTGTACCATGTCCTGTCTCACATTTATGTCTTTAATTCATTTTGAGTTTATTTTTGTGTGTGGCATTAAGTAGTATTCTAATTTCTTTTTTTTTTTTTTTCACTTGTAGCAGTCCAGATTTCCCAGCACCGCTTACTGAAGAGGTTGTCTTTTCTCCATTGTATATTCTCATCTCCTTTGTCATAAATTAGGTGATCATAGCTGTGTGGGTTTATCTTTGGGCTTTCTATCCTGTTCAATTGTTCTAGATTTGTTTTTGTGCCAGTACAATACAGACTTATGACTGTAGCTTTGTATTATAGTCTCTAGCCAGGGAGCCTGATTCCTCCAGCTCCATTTTTCTTAAGCTTTGGTTGTACAGGGTCTTTTGTGTTTCCATACAAATTGTACACCTTTTAGTCTAATTCTGTGGAAAAATGCCAATGTTAATGCCAATTTGATAGGGATTGCATTGAATCTTTAGATCGCTTTGAGTAATATAGTCCTTTCTACAATATTGATACTTCCAGTCCAAGAATATGGTGTGTTTCTCCATCTGTTTGTATCATCCTTGATTTCTTTAATCAGTATCTTATACTTTTCTGAGTACAGGTTTTTTCCATCTTAAGGTAGATTTATTTCCAAGTCTTTTATTCTTTTTGTTGCAATGAAAAATGGGATTGTTTCCTTAATTTTGCTTTCTGATCTTTCACTGTTAGTATATGGGAATGCAGGAGATTTCTGAGCATTAATTTTGTGCCTTTGAACATTCCCAAAGTCATTGATTAACTCTAGTAGTTTTCTGGCAGCATCTTTAGGATGTTCTATGCATAGTATCATGTCATCTGCAAACTCTGACAATTTTACTTCTTTTCAAATTTTGATTCTTTTAGTTAATATTTTTCTTCTCTGATTTCTGTGCATTTCCAAAACTTTGTTGAATAAAAGTGGACACCCTTGTCTTGTTCTTAATTTAGGAGGGAATGCTTTCAGTTTTTCGTCTTTGAGAATGATGATTGCTATGGTTTTGTCATATGTGGCCATTACTATATTGAGGTAGTTCCTCTTTGCTCACTTTCTGGAGAATTTTAACATAAATGGGTGTTGAATTTTGTCAGGCTTATTTTGCATCTATTGAGATGATCATATAGTTTTTATCTTTTAATTTTTCAATATGGTATATCGCATTTATTCGCATATATTGAAGAATTCTTGCATCCCTGGGATAAAACCCACTTTATTACGGTGTATGATCATTTTAATGTGCTGATGAATTCTATCAGCTAGTATTTTGCTGAGGATTTTTCATCTGTGTTCTTTAGTGATGGTGGCGGTTTAGTTGCTGTGTCCAGCTCTTGTGACCCCATGGACTGTTGCCCGCCAGGCTCCTCTCTCCATGGGATTCTCCAGGCAAGAATACTGGAGTGGGTTGCCATTTGCTTCTCTAGGGGATCTTCCCGACCCAGGAATGGAACCTGGGTCTCCCACATGGCAGGCTGATTCTTTACCAACTGAGCTAGGAGAGAAGCCCACATTTTGTGATATTGGCCTTTAATTTACTTTTGTGTGTGACATCTTTGTCTTGTTTTGGTATCAGAGTTTTGGTGGCCTTGTAGAATGAGCTTGGGAGTGTTTTCCCCTCTGCAATTTTTGGGGTGAATTTAAGAAGGATAGCTCTTTGGTCTCTCAATATTTGATAGAATTTACTTGCAAAGCCATTTGGTCCCGGACTTCTGTTTGTTGAAGATTTTTAATCATGGTTTCAATTTCATTACTTGTGATTGGTCTGTTTACATTTTCTGTTTCTTTCTTGTTCAGTCTTGGAAGGCTGGGCCTTTCTAAGAATTTGTCCATTTCTTCTTGATTGTCTATTTTATTGACATATACTTGTTTTTAGTACTTTCTTATGCTTCTTTATTTTTCTGTGGTGTCAGTTGTAACCTTTTCCTTTTCATTTCTAATTTTATTGATTTGAGACACCTCCCTTTTTTCTTGCTGAGTCTAGCTAAAGGTTTATCAATTTTATTCTTTTTCTCATAGAACCAGCTTTTAGTTTTACTGTTCATTGATGTTGTTTTCCTATTTTCCATTTTATCTATTTCTGCTCTGATATTTATGATTTCTTTCCTTCTACTAATTTGGGGTATTGTTTATTCTTCTTTCTCTAGTTGCTTTAGATGTATGTTTAGGTTATTTGAGATTTTTCATGTTTCTTGACAAAGGATTGTATTGCTTCCCTCTTAAAACTGCTTTTGCTGCATCCCATAGGTTTTGAGTCCCGGTGTTTTCATTGTCATTTGTTTCTAGGCATTTTTTTGGTTTCCTCTTTGATTTCCTCAGTGATCTCTTGGTTATTTAGCAGCATACTGTTTAGCCTCCAAGAGGTTTTTTTTACAGTATTTTTTTTTTCCTGTAGTTGACTTCTAATCTCATAGTGTTGTGGTCAGAAAAGATGCTTGATATGATTTCAGTTATCTTAAGTTTACTGAAGCATGATTTATGACTGAAGAGGTGAACTATACTGGAGAATGTTCCATGTGCACTTGAGGAAAAAGTGTATTCTGCTGCTTTTTATGAAACATCTTATAATAAGTATAAGTGAAGTCACTCAATCATGTCTGACTCTTTGCAACCCCATGCACTGTAGCCCATCAGACTCCTCCATCCATGGAATTTTCCAGGCAAGAGTACTGGAGTGGCTTGCCATTTCCTTCTCCAGGAGATCTTCCTGACCTCGGATCAAACCCAGGTCTCCCGCATTGTAGGTAGACATTTTACTATCTAAGCCACCAGGGAAATGTCTTGTAAATATCCATTAACTCTATCTGGCCTAGTGTGTCATTTAAAGCCTCTGATTCCTTACTAATTTCCCATTTGGACGCTCTATGCATTGGTATAAGTGGGGTATCAAAGCCCCCCTGTTGTGTTGCCGCCAGTTTCTCTTTTAACGGCTGTTAGCATTTGCCTTATATATTGAGGTGCTTCTATGTTGGGTGCAAAAATATTTATAATTTTATACCTGCTTCTTGGATTGATCCCTTGATCTTTATGTAGTGTCCTTCCTAGTCTCTTATAACAGCTTTTATTTTAAAGTCTCTTTTGTCTGATAGGAGTATTGCTACTCTATCTTCCTTTTGATTTCCATTTGCATGGAATATCTTCTACTACCCCCTCACTTTCATTCTGTGTGTGTCCCTAGATCTGAAGTGAGTCTCTTATAGACAGCATATATGTGGGTCTTGGTTTTGGATCCATTCAGCCAGTCTTTATCTTTTGTTTGGAACAATTAATTAATTTACATTTAAGGTGATTATTGTAATGCATGATCCTATTGCTCTTTTCTTAATTGTTTTGAGTTTGTTTTTAATAGGTATTTTCCTTGTCTTGTGTTTCCAACCTAGCACTTGTTGTAAAGCTGGATTTGGTGACGCTGAATTCTTTTAGCTTTTCCTTGTCTGTAAAGCTTTTGATTTTTCCATTGAATCTGGATGAGAGCCTTGCTAGTTGTAGGTTTTTCTCTTTCATCACTTCAAATATATCCTGCCATTCACTTCTGACCTGCTCAGTTTCTGCTGAAAAATCAGCTGGAAATCTTATGGGAATTCCCTTGTATGTTATTTATTGCTTTTCCTTTGCTGCTTTTAATATTTTGGTTTTGTATTAAATTTTTGTTAGCTTGATAATGTGTGTCTTGGCATGTTTCTCCTTGGGTTTATCTTGAATGTGACTTTCTGCGCTTCCCAGACTTGGGTGACAATTTCCTTTCCAATGGAAGTGAAGTTTTCAATTGTAATCTCTTTAAATATTTTCTCAGACACTTTGTCTTCCTCCTCTTCTTCTGGGATCCCTATAACTTGAATGTTGGTGTGTTCAGTGTTATCCCAGAGGTCTCTAAGACTGTCCTCATTTCTTTTCATTCTATATCATTCTGATCTAAGGCAGAGACTTCCACCATTCTATCTTCCAGGTCAGTTATCCATTCTTCTGTCTCAGTTATTCTGCTACTAAGGCTTTTGTTTTCCTAAGGTATGTATAACTTACAGCTTTTGGGAAAGGTTTACAGAAAAAAGAGAACCAAAATATATACAGTCAAGTATATCCTACTACCCTATTAAATAAGAGATGTAATAGTTTAGCAAAGGAAGTTAAATAATGTAAATTATGAGTAATGACAAAGTTCTTCACACAACTTAATCAAAGTTATAATTGGCCCACCCAAACCCAAACCAGAGTAGCCAGCAACTCAGAAAATCCTATCTCATGTGTCAATTTCCACGAAGACCCAGAGAGAAATGATACATGACCTTTAGCTGCAAGATAGTGAATGCAGAGAATGCAGCTACCCTAGTCCAGTATCACAAGTATCTTTTCAGTAGCAAACAGGAAAATATAGCCAGTACTACAGAAATATAGTTGATAACAACTATAAGAATAAGTTGATAACAACTATAAGAGCATAAGAATTGTCTGCACCTTGGATATCAAGGATAACATACAGAAGGGATCACAGTGTGGTGAGCCAACTCCTTTCTGATAGAAAAGAGGATTATAAAGCTACTAAACTCCATAATATACAGAGTCTTCCCTGGTGGCTCCAATGGTAAAGCATCTGCTTGCAATGCAGGAGACCCAGGTTCGATCCTTGGGTTGGACAAGGAAGGCTAAGGATCAAGGCTTGTAACACCTACAATCTAAACTAGATATAGTTCCAGTTTTCAAGTTACATGTATTGATTGGTATGAAAGCCAACTTACTGCAGTGTGCTGTGTGTGCTAGTCACTCAGTCATGTCCAACTCTTTGTGGCCTCATGGACTGTAACCCACCAGTCCATGGGGATTATCTAGGCAAGAATACTGTGGGTTGCCATGCCTTCCTAGAGAGGATCTTCCCAACCCAGGGATCAAGCCCAGGTCTCCTGCATTGCAGGCAGATTCTTCACTGTCTGAGCCAGTTACAGAGTGACTCAGAAATCAATGGTTCATATAAGATAGAAATTTGCACTTTAACAGTACAAGATTTGCAGGCAAGCTCCACTCCATCAAACAATCTGTGGTTCAGATGAGCAGGGCAGTTCTACCATCCTATGGGCATTGTTATCAACTGCATAGTAGAACTGAGTTTGGAGGGTCCTGCAGTCCAAAGGGGACACATGTTGCTTCTGCCCATATTCCACTGAAAGAAGTAAAGAGCAAAACTTGGTGGAAAGCTAGCAGGATTTGACTTAACAGCATGGCTGAACACTTCATTTTTGGTTTGAGAGAAATGTGTGGTTGGATGAATGGTTGAATGGATGATTGCCATCTATTAACAGTTTTCAAAATACTAAAATATATATGATCTAGTTGATGTAATGACTCTTAACTAACCCTTTTTATGTTATAAATTCAATGTCAGGAGTTTAAGGGAGAAAACATTCATTGATCTGAATGGATTGAAATTTCAGAGATTAAAGTGTTAAGAATAAGGAGAATAGGTAAATAACAATATCACTGAATGATGTCTCATTAAGACTATACCTAGACCTTCCCTTTGTTCATTAAGAAGGATTTGCATTCATTTTCCCCATCTTCACTTTTCTTTACTGATACATCGTTTTTTGTTACCTTTCTTATATAGTGAACAATGACAGGTACAACATCCATATGCACACATGTGATAAAACGTTGAGAAATATAGACCAAAAACCAGTAATAAAATGTGCTATGAGACTGTGAAGAAAAAGAAACCATTGTGCACTCTTGATGCTAGTGTAAATTGGTACAGCCACTATAGAAAATGATACAGTTTTCCTCAAAAAAATTTAAAAAGTATGATTTAGCAACCTCACTCTTGGTTATATGTCAAAAGGAAATGAAATCAGGAACTCAAAGATATCTGCACCCTCATATTCATTGCAGAATTAGTCACAATAGCCAAGATATGGAAATGGCCCAAGTATCCCTCAACAGATGAATGGATAAACAAAGGTGTGGGATGTATATAAAATGGAATAATACTCAGACATAAAAAGGATTGAAATCTTGCCACTTGTGATAACACAAATGGACCTAGAGAGTATTATGCTAAGTAAGTCAGAAAGGGAGAGACAAATACTGTGATCCCACTTTTGTGTGGACTCTAATGTCAAAATAAATGAATATAAATATATTCATTTATATATATGTGTGTGCATATATATATGCACAGTAGGATGTTATTCAGCCTTGAGAGAGAGGGAAGTCCTGCATTTGTGATAACATGGATGAACCTGTAGGAGATTATGCTAAGATTAAGCCAGATACAGAGAGACAAATACTGTATAAATTATATGTGTAGAAGAAGAGAGTAGAAAGGTGGTTCCAGGAGCTAGAGGGGTGAGGGAAATGGGGAGAATTTGTCAAAGGCTACAAAGTTGCAGTTTGTAGGACGAATAACTCCAGAGATCAAATGTGCAGCATAGTGACTATAGTTAATACTATACTGCTGCTGCTGCTGCTGCTGCTGCTGCTGCTGCTGCTGCTGCTGCTGAGTCGCTTCAGTCGTGTCCGACTCTGTGAGACCCCATAGACGGCAGCCCAGCAGGCTCCCCCATCCCTGGGATTCTCCAGGCAAGAACACTGGAGTGGGTTGCCATTGCCTTCTCCAATGCAGGAAAATGAAAAGGGAAAATGAAGTCGCTCAGTCGTGTCCGACCCTTAGTAACCCCATGGACTGCAGCCCACCAGGCTCCTCCATCCATGGGATTTTCCAGACAAGAGTACTGGAGTGGTGTGCCATTGCCTTCTCCAAACACTGTACTAAATACCAGAAATATGCGAAGAATAGATTCAGGTACATTATAAAAAGAAATGATAACTATATGAGGCGATGCATTAATTAACTTAAATTTAGTAATTATTTCACTATATAACATGACTTGATATACATATATATTTGATGTGTGTATATCAAGTTGTATTGTATACCTTAATTATCTACCATTTATGTTAAAATGTATATTTTAAAATGTGCTATATATTGACAGATTTGGAGACCAATTGACTCGTAGTATTGTTGGAAAGAGGAATATTTTTCAAGGAGCTCAAACCATTTTGTCCATAAAACTCTCTTCTCTCAAAGCAAAGTAGTTCAAGAGGTTATGAAGATGCATGTTTAGTGTTGTACATGTACTTACAGGCCAAACTCTCAACTGCTTTTCTGTCTGACCCATTCACTTTCACCATTGTCCTACTAATATAATGGAAAAGTTTATATAGTGGGGAAAGGAATTATGACCTTTGAAGATTTCCCCATCTGAGACAAGCAGGGAGCGTACCACTATGGCAGTCTGTCAAGAATGAGAGTTTGAACAGTGTATTTAACCTGACTTTTTTGGACTAGATTATTTGATAGTCATAGAATACAAGTACTACCTTTTTAGTTTCCCATTACATTGATCTCTGCAACATCTGAATAAAGAGAAAAGCATGTTCTTAAAAACAGAAGGTTTCTAGAGTTCTGCTGAGCTGTGAGCAGTGGCAGCATCTGCAGAAAGTTGCATAAGAACAAGTTTACACCAAGCTTCTGTCAGTATTTCTTAGGGTTTTACGCTCATTTCATTGACAAGAAATGGTTTCATCCCTATAAACATGTCTTTCAGCAATTTTTACTTGTGTATCAGTACTTCTTATATGCAGCAGAAGAACACATTAAGAAGAACAAAGGAGGCAGGCTTATGTCCTGGTTATACTTAAAGGTTTTGTAGGCATACTAGTGTATATGCACCCACTGCTTGCTAGCTTTGAATCAGGTCAAATTATTTAAACAACCTAGGGCTCAGTTTCCTCATCTGTAAACGGACTATCATTTTGTTTCATGGTACAGTCTGAGGATAAAGTGAGAGAATATGTGAAAAGCATTTAGGACAGTGCCTAGCACATGGTAAGCAGTCACTAAGCATACTACAGCTACCTACTGTTGTTTATTCTTTGATGGACTTTGATTTAAGAATAATATTGACTGTTTGTACAAATTATGACAAAACACTGCTGTGGTCTCTATCTGGATCTGCAATCCATAGTTTCTTCCATTACTATTTAAATTGGTGTTAAATTCATACGTTTCTACAGCACGTCAAGATAATGTTTTCCTATATGCCTCAGCATTGACTGATGGTCAAAACATCTGAGACTCACTGTGCTTGAGAAACTGGTAATGAAGCTTATAGAGCTTATTGAAAATGCCATTTAACAAAATATATTAGCCCATTCCAAATGTCATTTCCAACTCTATTGTATTTCAAGTTAAAACACCATGCAAAAATATATCTAAAAGGCTCTATTACTTGCTTATTTTCAATGGCATGGGGAAAATGTCACCAATTTGCAGATATCAAGGGCCTCTATAGTGTCTCTCTAACAAAATGGTGGGAAAGCAAGCTATGCACAAAACTTGTGGTGGTAATGATCCCTCACTTATTAGAAATAATGTTTTTTGATTTCCAAATTTTTCAGAATAGAAACTGCTCATTTCACTATTTCATAGCATCTTTTTTGGTATCCATTAATGTAACATTTCTTTCTACATTCAGTGGGGGAGATTTCTCTCTAGTGAAATGTCACCCTCTATAAATAAGAGTAGTGCAAGCCTTCCATCACTGTAATAGTTAAACAATGGCAAAGCTGAGTAATTGAAACAGAAAGAGAAGTCACCTTGACAGGGCTGTAACTGGCAAAAGCAGTTTAAGGTACCATAGCTTTATTGTGAATGAGTTGAGTGAATTTATATCTATATTTACCAAACAAAATATATTAAATAATATTCCAGTTTTGAGACAAATCAAGGAAATTCTTCTTGGACTTCTTACCTCCGTGTTTAGTTATAAGAAAACATGCACAGTTTGGAAAATAAAATTAAACTATAGCTTCTCTAGACACTAGGAAAATTACTGATTCCACTTTGGGGTTTTCTACAAAAGAATGTCATTAAAATGAAAAGTGAATGAAGTGCTTGCTATTGACCCTTGATATGAATTCTAGGATCTTTTAAAAGGTTTGGGTTTAGTTATTGTTTAATAACCCACAATGGGTATATACAAAATCAGTTATATTAGACTGTTTGGAGCTGTAGCTGCCAAAGTAGATATTAGGATAACATGGACTACAAGGAATTTAGAAAATAAGCATGCTACTTTAATATACAGCTCACTGGGTAGGATATTCTTTTCTTTCCCCTGAATTAAACACATAATTGCATCAAATTATCATTTGGCATCACTAAAGTAAACCTCTTTTGAATACTGTCATTGCTAATTTTTGTACAATCCAGGAATGGCAGCACTTCACTTTATATAATAAAAGTTAAAAGACTGCTTTGAGTTACAAATATGTGGAATTTCTATAACTTTTAGTTTGGACAAAGATTCTATTTAAATGATCTGAACAGAAATTAAATTGCCAGCTCAGTATTATTGACATTTAATTTCCATGTAGGAAATATTATATGACCCAACAATGAAAATTAGAGCTTTTCATAGAAAAAAAATTAGAACTCTTAGCCTTAATGTTTATTGCCTATCAAACAGATTTTCCAAATTTATAAAATATAATGTGTTTCCTGCTTTGATGCCTTAACATTTCCCATCACACTTTCAATGGCATGGTGATTATTGCTTAAAATTAAACTTTAGCAGGCCTCCAAAACTAAGTCCAAGAGCTATTCAGTTGCTGCATGACATTTTTCTGGAAGTGACAGAAATATAGAAAAGATGCCGAAGTGAATTCATCAGGAATACGCCTTGTAGCACCCCACTGGGCAAGCTGAGTTTTTCCTGAAATAGTTACAGAATAACTTTTTTTCATGGAAGCAACTCAGAAGCAACCAGAGACCCTCTTAGTGAATTCAGGACCCATTGCGATGGGGATGTGTGAGATCCAAGACCCTGACTCTACGTGCAAACAAAGCAAGCTTTGTCCCAGATGACCTGGAAGTAACTGCCCATGTCTCATCAGACTTTTCTAGGACCACCTGTCTTCAACCAGGAATTCTTGTACAACATAATTTTTCCCCAGCAGAGTGATTATTTCCTTTGTATAGGATGATTACAGTTTCTAAGCATACACACACACACACACACACACACACACACAGATGCTCACATGTCCTGTTAATGGGCTAGTTTCTTTTTTTAAACATCCTTTTACTTAGAATTACTTTCCTTTATGTAATGCCTAATGAAGGGTTTCCCTGGCGGCTCAGACAATGAAGAATTTGCCTACAATGTGAGAGACCTGGATTTGATCCCTGAGTTGGGAAGATCCCTTGGAAAAGGAAATGGCAACCCACTTCAGTATTCTTGCCTTGAGAATTCCATGGCCAGAGGAGCCTGGCAGGCTATAGTCCACGTGGTCTCAAAGAGACAGACATGACTGAGCAACTTTGAGAGAGAAATGCACAACGGAAACAAAAATTAATACTGTGAGACTCTTGGTAAAGCCAAGAAAATCCAGAGCCCCCTGCTGAAACATCGAGATGAGATTTTCAGACTTGTGTTCTATCTATTTTCCTGGTTTCTGAACTTTGAGTATCTATAAGCAAGGAGATCCAACCAGTCCATTCTGAAGGAGATCAGCCCTGGGATTTCTTTGGAGGGAATGATGCTGAAGCTGAAGCTCCAGTACTTTGGCCACCTCATGCAAAGTGTTGACTCATTGGAAAAGACTCTGATGCTGGGAGGGATTTGGGGGCAGGAGGAGAAGGGGATGACAGAGGATGAGATGGCTGGATGGTATCACTGACTCGATGGACATAAGTTTGAGTTAACTCTGGGAGTTGGTGATGGACAGGGAGACCTTGCATGCTGCGATTCATGTGGAGAGAGCTGGACACGACTGAGCAACTGAACTGAAGTATATTATCAATGGTAATTTTGCTATTAAAGCTGAAAATAATGCTGCATAGTGTGACACATACAAGTATACTTAAGAAATAGAAGGGGATTTTTTTAAAACCAGAATTTCTTTTAGAAACTGAGATATACTGATTCTTAGCCCTTTATTCTATTCTGTGAAGAGGCTGCCGATTGGGGCAGAATATTGGCAGGACTGGTCTCAGATTGAGATGGAGTCACCACCTTCAAACCCAGAGATCATAGTAAAAGGTTAAAAATATTGAAGGGGTCTAAATCTAACTAGAGACTCGGTCCTGGAAATTCCATTAACATAAGACTTAACGTACTTTGCTAAAAGCAAATTCTTAAAGGGCCAAGCCTGACAATTGTCTTCATATTTAAATGACCTTTTAAAACTATTACAATAAATCTATAAAACAGCTATATGCTGCTTTAATATGATGGAGCCGATGGTTATCCTGACATGTTTTTCTTAGGCATTATCCTCTTTGCTTCTATAATCAATGCTATAAATTTTAAGTACAACTACCCTTTTATAGGAAAAGGTATTTAACATAAAAATCAGCCTTCAGCATTATTCGACCTGAATATTACCAAATTATAAATCCCTTCTTTCTCAGGAAAGCATTGCTCAGTGTTTTTGATACTCTACATAATCATTGCATTTCCTTGCCAGGTTGATTTATACCTGAAAAGAGAAAGATAAAGCTACTGCTTACTTTAACCTATATGTATAACTAAGTTAATTCTATATTTCATTTGGCATATGAAAATGTGTCACTGATGGCTATTTAACATCCCTCTTTACATGTCATCCTTTGTTTAGATTCCTGATCCCCGATGGAGTCCTAGTATTTCTTACAACTAACTTGTTTCTGCATGACAGATACAGTTGCCCCTTGAACAGCATGGGTTTGAACTGCACAGGTCCTCACACACCCCCTTTTTTAAAAACAATAAATATTACAATACTACATATTTCCTAGCTGGTTGAATCTGTAGGTATGGAACCATGGATACAGAGGAACTGTACTGTGTCTAAGGAGGGCTAACCATATGTTATAGGCAGATTTTCCACTGCTCAGAGTTGGCAGCCCTAAACCCTACACTGTTCCAGCACCAACTTTACAGTGATTATAAGTCCACTGTTGGACTGATATAAAATCCCAGGCCTGTGGTTCTGTGCATCTTTCCCATAAACTAGACCTGACAAAAATCTGGTTTCCTTGAGTTATCAAGACTCATCTATATGGTGAGTCACTAGAAACAATTATTCTTTCAATCTGTTCAATAGGGAAGAAAATTGAGTAAGTTTTGTCTCCTGGCATATTTGTTTCTAGCCTATCCTTACAAAGTCTTGAAAAAGTGGAAATGTGATAAATGCTTGTATAATCTTATCAAAGCATAGAGTCATAAAAGATAACCTACTTTTCACATTCCAAATCCAAGCTTAAATTTATCATGTTGAATACATAGTCTACAGATTTCTACCTTTCTTAGCTTCTTTAAAAAATGATTCTTAAGAAGGAAACAAAACTTTCTATCTAACTTTTTGGAACCCTGAAAGAAACCCAGTGTAAGTCAAAGAAGACTGTATTCTTAGAACTTGTCATCTGTTAAAAATGTTACATGAATGCTTGTTTTTAAAATCTAGACTTTTTCCCTGTCACCCCTGTCTCAACTGAGATTACTGTTATAAAATTTTTCCATTAGCATCAGTGACAGAGGGAGGGCCAAGGGCTTAAAAAAGTCACGAACAGCAAAAGTCACATGAGACCTTGTGTCACATTTTATGTAGGTCTTCTTTACCAATTGTGCCACTGCAAAGACCTTGCCTACCAAATAGCAAGTTACAAAAAAGAAATGTTTTTTGATAGAATTATTGATAGAAATCATGATTTATATGACATAAATAGGTAAAATGCATCTATGCTCAGTCACTCAGGTCCAATTCTTTGCAATGCCATGGCTTATAGCCCACCAGGCTCCCTTGTCTATGGAATTTTCCAAGCAAGAATACTGGGTGAGTTGCCATATCCTAACTCCAGGGGATCTTCCCAACCCAGGGATCAAACCCATATCTCTTGCATTGGCAAGTGGAGTCTTTACCACTGAGCTACATGGGAAGCCCCAAAATAGGTAAAATAATATGCAGGAAATCTTACCTAAGTATTAGAGTGTCAAGCCTCAATAGAAACAAAACAATTCTATTTCAAAACATTCTGACTGATTTGAACCTATGTAT